>JAGTTH010004274.1:0-70463 GCA_022606485.1 Agraylea sexmaculata | reverse complement strand
ATATATATATATATATATATATATATATATATATATAATTAATCATAATAGGAAAGCATGAACCATCATCACCTTGCCATTACAGGAAAAACCTAATGCGGTTCGGCAATGACGGACATTTGTCAGAATTATATGTAAGAATATAAAAAAAAAACAGAAAAATATACAAGATAAAAGAAACTTAAATATATAACAAATACAACGTATAATAAAAAATGTCAAGTAATGAACATCACGAATGCTTAAGGTAGAGGAATTCTTTCATACTTCTCATGAAAGCACAGTAGGGCATGAAAAATATAATGTATTTTACAGAAGTTTCACTTATTTTACAGCATTATTTTTAATTCATATAATATTTTTGTAAATTCAGTTGAACCAATCGTAGATTTTATATACTTTAACATTATATTAAATTGTATTAAAGCGAAATAATTCTGGAAAAATGAATTAACCTCGATACACCAATCATCTCAGGCAAGACTCGAACCTGCCTCTTCTGGTATGGCCCCAGATTGACTAACCACTTTACAAAATTATTTTTAGACTGAACGATTTTCCAGAAACATACTATATACATTTTCACATTATATGTAGTCGTGCATATTCTAAATAATTTAAACATCATTATAAATAAAATAGGTATATAAAATACAAAGTAAATGATTGACGATTAGTGTCTTAAGTTAGCCTCTACGTGGGTATGTAAAATCGCATCAAAAAGTGAGTGGTCCTCGACTGAAATATAAGGGAAGTTCCCCTGTCAACTGACTCAGTGGTAATACTAAAGCCTTCTAATTAACACGTCTGTTATTTCCTCAGCTTAAAATATATCATAAAACGTGTCGAACTTGTGCAATGCAGGCTTTTCTGTTAGATGTCATTAAAATATTTAAGTTCCTCGAGAATTGTCATCAATGATGGTTACATCGTCAAGATTTTTAAAGAAACCACGTGGCTTAAAAAAAGTGTAAGTATAATATTAAGACTTATTTTTGATCAGCCAATTTTACAAATCACTGTATTATCCGTCATAAGACATAAGCCCTAAGACCTGGTTTTAACCAGAGCTTATATAATATAAGCTCTGGTTAAAACAAGGTGAACACCAAAATGTGTTCGGAGGTAACTGGCTACCTCAAAACACAAATGTCGTAGATTTTAATATTATACTAAAGTGTATTAAAGTGAAATAATTCTGAAAAAATTCTGAATTAACCTTGATATACCAATCATCTCATGCAGGACCCGAACCTGCCTCTTCTGGTGTTGTGTTTCAATGCACTCCGAATATAATATGTAGAACTCAGTACAAGAAGTATAATTATTTAAGAATATCAGAATATATGAGAGATTTGGAAATATGCTTATTTATAATGATGTTCTAGAAGAAGATAAGTGTATTGAAATGAATTCGTGAAAAAAGAATATAAGATAGTATCTAATATTTTAAAAGTGACACTAGTTCAAAAATCGACTAAATTTGTATCTGAATGTTTATTGTACCTTACTTAATGTAAATGTAGTGATAGATTAAGTATATTTATTGTATGTATTGTACAGTATGCTCTTCGGGCGACTTATTGTATCTAAATTATTGACTAGGCGTACAGCACTTAGTGACAGTTCAAAGGTTGTGGATTAGTTTGGCTTTACGAAGCTTGTCATTGTTGAATATTGTCACCAGACTAGCGGAAATGGGAATCCCGGGAAGAGTCAGTAATATTAAATGTGGTTTAGTTGTGACATAGGAAGGTGTCTTAAAAAAGACAGCACCGGCCGCAGATCTTGCCAGTCAGCTTCCAACACTCATCCAATACAATATATTCTCTTTGCCTACCACCAGAAACTACAAATATAAATAGAAAGTCGCTTAAAATCCCCCAGTGATAACAATGAAGTGATCAGTGTTCTCCTTTTGGAAACATCGTAAAAGCGTCGCGTTGTATCGTGTCGATGAACACGACAAAACCACTTTTTTCTTCTTCAAAATAACGACCATTCTCAAAAATATCCAATCAAGGTATTATTAGACCAGGCGACAGCGTGTTCTCAAAAATTAGTGTTTCGTTAAATTATATTGAATAATACTCAACTGATTATGAATCGGCAATTCCACGTATTTATTATCTTCCCTTGACTTGTAATACACACATTTATTTTAAAAAATCTCTTTACATTTATAAATTATAAGAACTCTTTACGGTGTATAGTCAATTTAAAATACATTCGTTAATAATTATCAAATTCTCATATTTTGTTACAATAGTCGTATTATTGATTGCTTGAGAAAGCAACTTCTGTTTTAGTTTGTCAACATATTTTTGTCAATGTTTCATTCACCACAAAATACAACAGTTGTCCGGCGTGAAAGCTAGTGATACTAACAAAAAAGTTTAATGACCTAGAAATATGTTTTTATTTAGATAAAAATAGACCACAGACAAGGTTACATAGATACAAAGATGTATGCACCGATAAATTGGCAACGATATAATATTCTGTCCATTTGCAAATTACACGTCATATTGTAATGTATTTTATTATTATTCCTCGTTGCAAAAATAAATGCATGTGCTTGATTTGATTGGGATGCATTTCAATTTCATTCAGATGACCATATTTCGATATTTTCAAAAATTTCCCCTAATCCCCTGTTGTGATGTGAATTTATCATCAAAGCTGGAAATGAAATTGCATTGACGAAACTAAAAAATTTATACTCATTTCAAGGGACCAAACGATATATCAAGAAAACATTTTCTCCTTGAAACTCGTTTACACATTTTATTCCATATTAAGATTAAAAAAATCTTTTTTGCCATAGACGCCTTTAAACACTAATTAATTTTCGTATAAAATTGCCATTGGTAGTGTAAATTAATTATAAATATTAGTTCGAAATGATTAAAAATAAACTAGACGGATCACTGATCTGCCAAGACTGAGTCATCTAATGTTTTGTCTGAACAAGTCAAGCTTATAAACAGATATGATTTCAAGCCGCATTAAACGCTTCGCTTGTGAAAATGCAATATGCTGAAATAATCGTGTTAAATTGCAGTTGAGTAATATGTGATAACTGAAAGATTGTCACCATAAAGGTAAATACATAAGATGTTAGCAAAGTAAATAGTCAGACCAAAGCATGGACTGACTTCACCAACATTGACAACTCACATGGCTTACTACATGGGAAGTCACACTACTACGACAGCAGCGGCTACAGCTACTTCCAGAAGGTAAAATAAATATACATTATCATTTGATCAATATCTATTTTGAATTAATACACTATACCCATGACACACTTGTACCTGTCATCAGGCAGAGTCACACTAATCAGACGAAAAACATACAAACAAAAGAAAATAATATAGACTTAAGTATACAGACATTGTTAAAAAAAGAGAAATTTTAATTGTGTTTAAATTAACATAATAATAAATACAAATTATCTTTGAGTATTCCATAATAATTACCAGTTGGTCCTGCGACACCATACAAACTACTAACAAAACAATTTCTTTGACGAAATTGAAAAATCTCCGAAAATTTTAGCTAAATAAAAAGTTAAAAGTACAATTGTGGATTTAAATTGTGTTCGTGTAAAAAGCTTTCGTGTTTTGAAACAAATGACCTTGCACATAAAGGACAGTTTCATGAAACATGAATCGTGCCTATTGTTACTAGTATTATGATATTAAATAAAAATGTCTAGGATATTGAGTCTATTTAAAAAAAAACTGTTTAAAATATAGAAAAAAAACAATTGATATTTATAAACGGTAATATTAAGTTTTTTTAATAAACATAATTTATATTTATGATATAATTATTTACACTAGAAAACAGTTGCATATTCTGAATAACTTTTTAATGTCCAAGCCATCATTATAAAATATATTATGTACATTTGTCAACACTGTAGAACTAAATAATAGTGTTATGTACCGATGAGAGGAAAGTTTGCTGCAGTAACTGAGTTGGTTATAACTTAATAATAATCATCTTAATTGCCGACAGTGTAACATTTCTGTAAAAGATTTTTTTAAGTTGTTACACATTATTAACGAGCTCGATATTATAATATAATACACCTGTTGAGATTGTGTTACATTTCAAATTGTGTACGTTTTATTATTTATATAAATAGCATAAAAACATTTTACTGCCAATTCGATGCCTTTCTCTTTTCTGTGTATTATACGATATTTATTTAATTTTTTTCTTTGATTTAGTTAACTCTGATTTTTATTATGAGCAACAGTTGAGGCAGTATTTGCTGCTGACACAGTTTGTATGTGGGATCAATATGGCTGCATTTCAAGGACTATTTTATAATTTTACTAGCCTCGGCACACTTCAACTAAACTAATAAAATCGACTAATTCACCGATTTGTTTTATTCAATGAAGCGTGTGATTGGAAGGTATTTTCAATTAATATAAAACTCACTACCGGTTAACAGTATCGGGTTAAGTTTTGTCACTCAGATTCTGAAGCAACGGCATTGTTTTCGTTTCTACTCTTCGCGCCAAACAACTCTAGGAAATTGTAACTTCAGGTTGGATTTACTCTCAACTGCGTGTTGTGTCTTCTTTCTTTGATCGAATTCATCTAATAAATAAAATTCTTGACAATGCTCTTCCAAGTGCAGTTATAAATATCCCTTCCTTCCTTTAAGTTAAAGAATGGACTAATGATAAATTCGATTATCGATCGCGCTTGGGATATTACAAATAATTATTTTTATAAACAAAGCCTTTCGTGACAGTTTGAAAAATCAAATATTCTGATCGTATTTACTTACTTGCGAATCATAATTATACATAATAATTGAACTTTATAATTTTTCATTATATTTTAATGCAATGTTTGCGTTATGATTGCTAATGACATGAACCCCAGTACTAATAAATATAATGATGTATTTTTTTATTAAACCTTAATAACTTTTTTTTTCAGGTAAGTGCTTTAAACCATTACGAACACTATTCATTTTCGAATAAAAGGGGGTAAGTTTTTTTGTATTAGGAATCATAACGTTTCCATAAAACCTTTTAATTCCATTTGGATTTTATCATTCGATGCGTTATTTACACAAAAAAGTATATGCAAATCAACAGCTTAAAAGCAGAGAAGAAATTGAATATTTTGCGTTTTATAATTTTAATAAAATTTTGGTATGTATGCAATTATTAATTATGTGCCATATTGTCTTTTATTATAAAATAAGACAATAGCCAATGCCAATGCAATAAAACTTACAATAATAATAATTTATAAGTTTTCACATAATTTTTTGAGCTGCCTTGTGGCTCAGTGGTTAGTGTAATGGAGTTGTTAGTGAAGACTCTCGGGTTCGATTCACTGTGTCCACTTGGTCTCATTGCTATGTGGTGGCCTGGGAAACCACCTCTACTATATTCTCCTGTAAAGACAACCGCTTATAAAGGGAATCCCATCAATAGGGAAGGCGTCACAATATATTTTATTTATTTATAAATATCGTTTGTGTAAACAGTTAGCTAAGATCATGAAGAGTAAAATTGCATATTTAAAAAAAAATGTAGATGTAACTTTGTGTTAATAGCCCATCAAATTATCAAACAAAAATTGTGTATCGCTCAAACATGGAATAAAAAAGATTTCGTTTTGATAACGAAAAAACCTTTGGTCGCCTTTCCATGCGTATTACTCATCGGTTGACATCGCATCGCATCGCATCGTTTTCAACATGTAATATTGCAGGACGTGTATTTTCACTTTATTTTAGCTTTATTTGATGGGCGGGCTGTGTGTGTGTGTTTGATTTGAAGTATTGGGATGACAATGTATAATAATATAAATATAAATGTGTAATTATAAGGAGATGGTGGGTGCTGGCGCATCAGAGTCCCTATAGATTCAATTAGGAAACACTTACAGTGTATTCCTTGCACTTCCTCTTATATTCTGCATTGCCTTCAATACAAACACTCCACTCACCTTTGCCTTCTTCACTTCACGCTTTTTAACACACAAATAACGAAACGCATTATTTCCTATTCAACACCTCTAACCAATCAACGTTGAATTTATCAACATATTTTATTCAAATTCCACAAAGCACTTGCTAAAGATTTTCCTCGGTATGAATTTATGTAATATCGAAAAAGTATTAGCAAGACTTAATTCAAGAGAGTCTATTGAAATACAATCTCTAGGAACTGTGTTTCTCTTCAAACACTCTCTCTTAAAATTTATTGAATAATATTTTAAAAAGTATTTTTTTTTCTTGAATCACCTATACATATCACGGTTAATTTGTTTTGTAAAGGGTAATTTTAAGAAGTGTAGTGTCCTTTAAGTATTAAATTGTGTAATCAATAAGCAGTTCCGGGAAATGCGAGTACATTCAGAAAGGATCCTGTATTTGACTTTCAACTTCGGGAATATCGGAAAACAGAATTGAAAACGATTAGTTTTCATGGAAAATCTTCCTATATTAAAGAGCCTGGTAAATATCAGGTTGGTTTTTTTCCCTACGAGAGTGGATTTTAATTGACTATTTGTTCAGTTGTGAATAACCGTCAGATCTTTCAGATAATTTTATTTGATAAAAGGAGTACTTAATATTTTTTAGTGAAATCAATATTAAAATAGTGATTTCCTATTGTTTAATTGGCGTCTTTTATAATGCAAATAATTCTTAAACTTTTATTTACATCTAATTTATAATTTCTCGTAGTAAAAAGATGCACCTTCTTGAAATATTACAAAAATACGTTACGTTTGAAGTGAATTCGATGAAAAGCTTTCATTTCAAAGAAACACTTATACTTATATTACTTACGAAGACAGGTGTTCCTTGATCACTCATATTAACTACCTTGTAGTCTAAAGAGATCGTTTAAATATTGTATGCTGGATGTTGCATGTTACTTAACAACTTAAAATGAATGCATCTAAATCTATTAAATAATTCCCCCCTTACGATTAAGTACCATGTATTTTACGTGTATTCGTGTAACATTTATAGGCGCATTAACTCATTTTAACAAAAACTTTTTAAAGACAATAAAAAGTTCAGCTTATTTGACTACCGGGGGAAAAATTTTTAGCCGCCTTGTGGCCCAGTGGTAAGTGTAACGGATTCATGAGTGAGACTTCCGGGTTTGATTCACGGTGCCAGCAAAAAAAGCAGACAGAAAACTTATAATAAAGCACACAATATCATTATTATAAGTTTTTACATAATATTTTGAGCCGCCTTGTGGCTCACTGGTTATCGTAACGGACTTGTGTTTGAAGACTGTCTCAGAAGAAGATCATTGCTGTGTGGTAGCCTGGGAAACTAACCCTACTATATTCTTCCGTAAACGCCACGGTGGCCTGACCAACTCTCGTCAATAGGGACGGCGTGACGGTATTTATAAAAACTTTAAAAGTATGCACACTCTTACAAAGCACGGTTATTGATATAGCGGATAATCTATAATCATGATTGTTTTATTGAATGCCGGTATTATTTCTAAAGATAAGATATGTTTCAAGAAGCATTGCACGTATTTGCACACGCACAAAACGTATGTAGAGAGAAGAGATGAGTAGAAGAAGGGCGGTGCGGGTGTGGGGGCGGGGGCGGTGGTGACAGTGGGGTGGGCGGGCGCGAGGCAGAGTCGTAGTGATGGCTATAGATAGACAGGGCGGCAGGAGCTGGCTAGCAGTGATGGCTGTACAGAGGGTGGCAATGGAGGCTGTGGAGGTTGTGACGGTGGCGATAACGATGATGATAGTGGCTGTATGGGGGGAACCGAGTGTATATAAGAGGGTACACGGAGGCTAGCCGACCTGAGTTACACTACGACCCTCGACCAGGACACACGTTGTCCCCAATCATATCGTTATCCATATCCACCTTCGCACCCCGATATTATATTATATTATTATATATTATAATACTCGCATCATTATCATTCATTTAAAATACCATCTAATAATAATATATTGAACGCGTTGTTCGTCCACTGCCGATAAAGTGCCGCCTAATTTATTATTTACACTAAAACTGTCCAAGTATCGGAGCTTAAATTATTAGTGTTTTAATAAACGAGCTTTATATTTCGCGTATTGCTTTATCACTGCCAACAACAACAAAAAAGTGAACATGGCACCCGGAATCATCACGTCAATTTTCGGAAACGAGCCCTCATCGCCGAAGAGACTGAACAATTTGTGATATGAGGAGAAAAAAAATAGACTGATAGGTTTAAGTTTATGTAGGATTATGAGGCCGACGACATCAGATACATCTTCGGCAGTAGTTTCGGAGAGTTGTTCCATCCGCAGCTTAACACCGAGCACTAAGCGCGGAGTCAAGAAAACTCTACCGACCACGTTTGAGGAGATCAGGATGAGGAAGAAGAAGAAGCAGAGGCCGAGGAGCAGACCCAGGTTCCGTCCACAATCAGAGCTGGATATGAGACGTCCGAGACTCCGCAAGAAGAGGTAAGAAAGTGGTCGCTTCCCTCTTAAGAAGCGAAGACTCTTCAATATCCCCCTGTAGTTGACCTGACTCGCGTGTCTACTACGTGTCTTAGGTCAGCATCAACACAACCTACACATTTCTTATACACCGACAACTACAACCTACACTTAATCTTCATTTCTACACCCTAACTGTTTTAATTTCTACTTGTGTTGTGTGCATGTTCACATTTTACTCCTTACGCAATTATATTAACCTATAATCATTATTATTACTACATATATATTATGCAATACTTTACATGCATGCTGTGAGATCGATGTTGCTTGTCATTTACTCTACATGTTTCATATTCAAAATTTAAATATACTAATGAACCATCAATATAATATTTATATTTTTCTAATGAATATTTCATAAGTAACAATTGTTTTGTCCAAGGTAGTCATTTCTTTAATTTATTCACTGAATTAAAATGTTTCGTGGTAAATGTCGTGTACTTCAATTCCGACTAATGATCGATTCGAGTACTTGACATCCTATAATGTTGAGCTTTATTTTGTTACTATTCAAAATGCATTTTCCTACAACATAAAATTTCTTTTGTTAACTTATCGATTTATTCTTCAAACATTCGTATGTTTTTTGATGCATGATGATCAAATTTATAACATAAAATTATAATATTCTTTGGATGTGTGTCAATATTTTATTATATATTATTATGCTCATTTTCTTGTAACTCTGTGTAGTTAATTTTGTATTATTTTTATATACTTGTATTGTTTGCCTGATTGTTCAATGTTTATTAAATAAATGTTAAAACACGCTTCTGGCTTTCAATTATACACGATGTTTTCATAATTGTGTTTTTATTGAGTATCACTGCAAACACTGGAAAATTTTCACAGAAATATTATGTCTCTCGCTTTTTGTTATGCTTCATGTGATTGTGTAAAATAATGAAAATGTAATATTGTCAATTTTAACAATGTGTCGTTGATTTTAAGTTGAACATTGTAGGGGTTAAACGAAGTAAGTAATTGTTTCGCAGATTTCTAGTGACATAAAAAATCATTGTAAGCACACAACACATTTAACTTCTAAGCTTTTTTCTTTGTGCATAAAAGTGCACATAAAAAATTATGGACACAAAGGGGTCTGCTCCCGAAACAATCTATATTTACAATGATCTAGCTACATGTTATATTCTATTACTAATGAACAATGACTACTACATTTCAAATTCAGATTGTATTTAGTAGATATGTGTTACTCGGAACACTTGGCTCTTGTATACATTAATTAATGACATGCACCTGTAATATTAAGATCATCGATAGAACTTGCAACGGTTTATTTCATAAAATTTTCATTGAATATCGACAAATAGTTTGGCGTCGCACATCCGATAGATACTTGTATCTATGAAGTAGTCCGTTGAAAAGACTTCGATTACAAAATGTACATGGCAGATGTCAGTTATAGAAATTGTAGGGAACAAGCGTCGATTCCTCAATGAGAAGCTTCGAATGTCTGAAAAATAATGAAAGTGGGCCGTCTTCCGGGTTTTCACTATGCACATCGATTATGATGAATATTCCATAGGATTTGCTTGAATTTTTTACTAGTCACGACTACAAACAAAGCGAGTGACTTCCAAAGTCAACTATAAACTAGTTCATATGCTTCACGTTTCGATCTAACCTAATACATATATATATATATATATATATATATATATATATATATATATATATATATATATATATATATATATATATATATATATATACCTTTTAAATCTGCATTCGATTGTCAAACCATACATATATTATGAAAACCGTCCCCTGTTTTATTTTCTGACAAACTATCGTTGCATAATTTTATGTTTTTGAAATACGATACTTAGTATATTGTAAAATAATCAACTTGACTGATTGTAAATGTACATAATATTACCTTAAGATAAGTCCCTATTTGCCTAGCATAAATAAACACGGTTATTTATTAATACAAATATATATTATAATACAAAGATCACCATAAAAATAAACATCCGTAATGATAAAAAGTAATACTGCCTTGTAAATTGTAATGAACTCACAACTAAATGTTTGACCTGTTAACCAACTTCTGCTGGCATTAATTAAAATCCCAAGCAATGAAAATACTTTATATCCCTTTCTACAATTTATTGCCATTCTCTCATAATAAAATAAAAATCAAATTTGCTCATTAGTTTTCATACGGTATATTCAAGTAAATGCAAGCTCTTCTTTTGAAAACCACCCATTATCAAATATATTTTAAAATACAACATTCATTTTGTGGAGATACCACTCTCAAAAAATAAAAGTGAAATCAGAAATGAGAAATTTTCGAGTAAGCGCAAATTAATTTAGTTTTAGTTTGAAGGCATCAAGTTATTTGGGTCAACAGCAAACGCAATGGCTTTTAATAAAATAAAATAATATCAAGCTCCCCTTAAAGCGCAAACTGTGGTTTTTATAATTTACTATCAAAATGTGATATTGATTGGTGGTTTCTGTTGTAGATTACAATGCGGTGTGTTGTTTTCATAATATAACTTGATTTTGTCATCAAATAATAATTGAACTATGATAATATATGAATAGTGGTAGTCAAATATATGAAGGAGCTATAGTTTACTATGTTGAATTCGGACTATTCTGAGATGCATTACCGGGGTATGTTGAGCAACAAATCTGAACTGACTGCATAATAGTTAACCAGTTAACCAGTTAACCAGTAAAGCAGATACTTCACCTGTGCCATCGAATTGTTGCTTAAGACCACTAACGGGCCTATTAAACCTTCATAGTGTTTGAACTATGTAGTATGGCTTATTAACAAACACACTCTCTCTATCGGAGACATAATAATAAATACTACTTTCTATTTAAATGTGAAATAAGATTTACAGTTGCATGCATAATGCTGATGCACAATGTCCACCGGCTGATTTTAGAACCTTCTTTTAATTAATAATCATGTACTAATGGAGGAAACTCTGTGCAAAGAAGATTACGGTTCCACTATTCCTGGTCAAGCTAATAACTTTCCAATGTTGCCACTGAATACATCATAATAATATAATCTTATAATACCTCTTCATAGTTGCGTGTATACCACCGTTGAGTAAAGACGTATAGTAAAGTGCTCGTGCATGGTTTCGCAAGTTCAAAAGTGACGAGTGCACAAGTGACGCACCACCAAACCGGTCTTGCTCCGATTTCTCCTGTCCGGTATCATACTGTTCACTTATATTACACTGTAATTTCATCAAACTATATACAAGACAATGGATCTGGATCATCAATGTCCTGTTGCCGCATCGACTACAAATACGCTAGATTCTTGGATCAAAGCCCCATCAAAAACAAAAAGAATATCCAGTCCGGAGAATGCCAGTAAAGCCAAACAGGCATGCCCAAATAAAAACTGGCTTGCTGTGCCAACAGCAAATCGTTTTCAAGAATTACAAGACAAACAAGAGGAGCAGGCGATTGGCAAAAATACGCCAAAGCCACCACCTATATTTGCGCACGCAGTAGAGAATATCAAACCACTGACAGACTTCTTAGACCAAGTAGCTCAAGGAGATTACTACATTAAACAGCTGGGTAAAACCCAAGTAAAAATACAGATCACTAAGTCTGAAAAATATATACCTGTAATCACAGGTTTAAAAATAGAGATACCGAGTTTCATTCGTATCAGACGAAAGAAAGCCGATCATATAAGGCTATAATAAAAAACCTTCACCACACGGCAGATATCGTCGAAATAAGCGAAGAGCTCGCAAGTCACGGCCATGATGTTATCAGAATAACAAACATGTTGCAAAAAACTACCAAAACCCCACTGCCTATGTTTCTTTGTGAATTGAGACAAAAAGAGAATAACAAAGAAATTTACAAAATTGACACCATACTTAGGTGTAAAGTCGTAATCGAGCCACCAAGACCTCAAAAAGAGGTCATACAATGTAAAAAGTGTCAAAGATACGGACACACCGCGAAATATTGCAACAGGACTCCGCGTTGCGTAAAGTGCGCAGGTGAGCACGCAACAACTGATTGCAACAGAACAACAAGAGACAACAATGTGAAGTGTGTGAACTGCAACGGAAATCACCCTGCGAACTACAAAGGTTGCGAAACACGCAAAAAGGTACAAACAAGCCAATTCCCCGTATTAAGAAAGAAAATAATTTCAAAACAGACAAACAACTTGACTAACACTACAACTTTCAAAACCAATGACATGCCAAAGTCGTATGCTCAAGCCACCAAAAATATCGAGCCAACTCCCGAAAAACCACAAGACAATATTATAAATAATTTAATAATTAAAATGGACAAACTCAAATTAAATTGAACTTGTCATGAAAACCATGGACAACATGACACAGATCATGGCAGCTCTTGTCCTTAATAAAAAATGATTCCATTATTAAAAATATGTCTTTGGAACGCCAACGGTCTTGGACAACATAGCCAAGAAATAAAATTATTTTTAAAAGAAAAAAACATTGACATAATGCTTATATCGGAAACACACTTTACCGAAAAAGCTACATAAAAATTCCCATGTATACTATATATACGACGAATCACCCCGATGGAACTGCGCATGGTGGAACAGCGGTGATAATTAAAAACACTATATGATCGAGACTTTCTCCAAGCAACCACAATTGCTGTCGGAGATACAAATAATTATGTATATATATCGGCTATTTACTGCCCACCCAAACACTCGATTAAACGAGAACATTTTGACGATTACTTCAGAACACTTGAAGCGGATAAATTCATCGCAGGTGGGGACTTCAATGCCAAACACCAACAATGGGGGTCTAGACTGGCCACACCCAGGGGGAGAGAACTGTATAAAAGTATGGCAAACAACAAGTTGACTCATCTATCGACTGGTGAACCAACATATTGGCCTACAGATAGAAGAAAAACACCGGACCTCATAGACTTCTGCGTAGTGAAAGGAATTCCAATCGAAAGACTGAGCGCAGAATCTTGCCTCGATCTGTCATCAGATCACTCACCTGTTATTATTAAATACAGCTTGCTAAAACCAATTATCAACCCAGTAAATTTACACTCGGTAACCGTCACACAGATTGGGAATATTTTAGACATATCTTAAATGAAAATCTGAAATGTGATATACCATTGAAAACAGAAGACCAACTTAACACCGCAGTTATTCACTTTCAAAATCAAATTCATTCCGCAGTGAAAAAAGCCACGCCCAATATTTCAAAAAAACCACACTCAACAGATGATTTACCCCGCTGGATTCAGGAAAAAATACATGAAAAAAGACGCATTCGTAAAGAATGGCAAAATACTCGAAGCAAGGAACTCAAGAGAAAACTGAACGAAGCAATAAGAGATATTAAAAATATCCTATGTGAATGGAAAAATAAAGGGATTCAATCCTATCTGGAAGGTCTTACAGCCACCGACGCTACAGATTATTCTCTATGGAAAGCTACAAAAAAACTTAAACGGCCCCAAATATCCATACCGCCCATCAAAACGGCTGACGATAAATGGGCAAAAAATGCCAGAGAGAAATCAAACGAGTTTGCGAAACTTCTCAAGGAAGTATTTACACCAGCGGAAAGGATGTGTTCTCCTGAAGAAGAAAGTCACATTCATAATTTATTAAATAGTGCGGAACATAAAGAAAACTCTTATGTCAAAATTGGACTTCAATGCGTCAAGCATGTTATAAAATATGAAGTACGCGCAAAAAAGCGCCAGGACATGACATGATTACCGGGAAGATAATCAAAGAATTGCCAGATATCGGATTAAGATTTCTAACCATAATATTTAACGCGATACTTAGAATGGGTAGCTTCCCTAGACAGTGGAAAATAGCAGAAATTATTATGCTACCTAAACCAGGTAAACCACCCGAAGAAGTCACTTCATATCGACCGATAAGCCTCCCGCCAATATTTTCCAAAATATTTGAAAAAATTCTACTGCGCAACATGAAACCAATACTTTTTCAAGAACACATGATCCCTGATCATCAATTCGGTTTCAGAGAAGCGCACTCGACAATTGAACATGTTCATCGAGTTGTGACGATCATAGATCGCTCCATACAAGAAAAAAACTACTGTTCAGCAGCATTTTTAGATATCAATCAAGCTTTTGACAAAGTCTGGCACCCAGGCCTGCTTTATAAAATCAAAGGAAAACTGCCCAAAAACATGTACGATATTATCAAATCGTACTTGACCGATAGACAGTTTTTTGTTAAATATGACAACGAAACTTCAAATAATAATAATAATACCTCTTCGTGTATTTTCATACAGATACAATGTTGTTAATAGCCTTGTTCATAGCTAGCATTGCTCAATTCTTGATGCACTCATTCTCGATACTCCAAAACCCCTTTTTAAATTAAGATGATAGCATTATATTAAAGTGTATTAACCTCGATAGGTTTCTCGATACCTCGGACAGGCAAGAAGCAGGTTCAAGTCCTGCCTGAGATGATTGGTGTATCGAGGTTAATTCATTTTTTCAGAATTATTTCGCTTTAATACACTTTAATATAAAGTATTTAAAATCTCTGATTGGTTCAACTGATATCACAAAAATATAATATGAATAGAGATGAGAGATTTTAAATATAAAATATTTTGCTAACAGTCACAGAACTTAAGTAAAATTAACCAATGAAGATGATAAATCAGACTGATAAGATATTATCCTTGAGCTGTCTGAATTAGTAAAAGTACCGTTTAATAATTAATAATAAAAATCATTCATTCTGGGATTAAAAATTCAGCGGGTTACTAAAGAAAGTGATTCAGGTTTTGAAACTTATTCTAAGTACATGGGTATTAATTTGTGATTAATTACTGATTGGATATCCCATACATTATATTATGTACTAGGGTAATTTTAATTGAAATTTTCAATTTGTTAATGTTTTTTATGTTCTGCCTGGTTTTTTAAAAGGACGTTTATCTTTGAGTTTTGATTTCATTTTTGATTTAAAGTGTTTTTTTATCGATTAGATTATTAAGAAATTTTTTATTTTAAAAATTAAGTATAAAAATGTGGAATTGTAATGCATTATCAAATTAAATACATCTTAGAATATTCAGAAATTATTGAATATTTTTAAATGCTCTGATTTGTTTTTACGTTGTTTGTTTTTTCATTCGAAAGAAGTTTGAATTTTTTTATTAAAATTATTAATAAAATAATATAACGCGGTTTTCATATGATGACAATACTCATCACAATATAATTAATATATAAAGAAAATTCTCAAAAAACAAATAAATACTGTTTTTTGAGAATTTTCATTTATTATGCATTATTAAATATATCTAAAATTATTTTGAAATTAATTCAATAATATTATTATTAAAATACCCGTTTCGAGATTTTAGATATGTATTTATTATTATTAAATATATATATATGACATATTATTTATCCACCCGGAAACCCCGTAGCTGTCAGGCGTCATTTCGTTTGAATATTATTTATAAAATATATCAGTTTACGATTAACTACCTTGTATTGACAGAGACATGAAATGTGTTATAGATAATAGATGAATCTACATTAGTTGCCGGTCAAATAGGACTATTTTACTTTTTCGAAAAAGTCCCATTTAATAGGTAAAAGAATGATTGAAAAGGAACATTTTTTGACGTTTCATACATTTGGAACCGATACGGACTGCAATGAATTTAACTAACTGTTCTACTATATCTCATACATTTTAGGGGCTATTTTCGCATATCTTCAATAATCAACAAATATAAATGCATTCTATTTTGAATATATGGCTCAGTTTCATAAAGACTTAAGAGCACACAGAATATTAATGCTTGTACCCTGATATATTAAGGACTATTTTTCTGTATATAGCGACTCTGTATACGCTGAGGATGGTTGAAAGATTCACCCGGACAGACAGACAGACATACAGACATATAACATACACACAGTTAGACAATTATATATATTATAATAATAAGTAATGGAAGGCTACTTTACATCTTACATAAAATTGTTGATGCTGTGACAGATGCGATATTTGTACAAGTTTGACTAATATGACGTAAAGTTGACGGTATACTGGGAGGATATTTACACCATTAATATAGTTAAGGTAGTTTGTATCGCCCATGTTTAGTTCGTCTCTAAAAGTTTTGAAAATCTTTTTCTGGAAAATGTACGTATACTATGTACAAGGAAGTTTTTCAAAGAAACACGATTTTATAATTTAACTAAAGTTTCTAATATAATATGTGGGTACCTCCTTCTACTATTGCAACATTGAGTTAGTCGACAAATTAAATTGAACAAAGTGTATATTTGAAAAATATAATTTTATGTCCCCTTTGTTTTAGTTAGAGTTTCAACACTCTGAGTCACCATTAATCGTACAAGTTATTTAAATAGAAATTTGTTGTTGAGAATAGTTCGGGATATTTTTTTAGTTATCGCCAAAGTATATCCACACCATACAGAAGCAATCTTGGACATAAGCTTCAATATGATAAACAAAGATATACTTATAGTTTGCTCAGCGCCTTTAAACTCAACACTATCGCGAGTGTAACATTGCACAATAATAGAGAAGTCTTAGAAATCGACAACAATCTCGGCTTCTCAAATACAATATATTTTATTACATTCAATTTAAAAATATAATGTGCTTTGATATTTATAACATATTACGAGCGTTATAGCTCAGGGTATAAGGCGCGTGGCTACAAATACCGTGGTCATGGGATCAAATCCTGCTCAAGTTTTTTTCCAATTGATTTGATCGGTTATTACGAATAACATTAATAAAATTTCGATCGATCATATTGGTCTAGGTTTACTCTGATTTGCTGTATTGTAAGGTAAATACTGATTATTAAGTCGGTGACCTGTGTAACTAGTAATAGTTAAGATCGCCGATAGACAATTAACACGTTGTTGTGTCTAAAAAAAGCTCCATCAGAGATGTAGGTTCTCTGGTATTTCAGACGACTGTTTTCTCTTAATAATAAAATATATACAAAAAATTATGTTAGATAACTTTAGATGAAAATCTTCAGGTATTTGAATAATACCACTATTTAAAGTCGCAACTAGTGAAAAAATAATAATTCCATTCAGAAAAATCTATATAACCATTCCTTTAAATGTGGAGTTTTATTGATGAATGATGAAATATTAACAATACTATGCTTTTAATTTTGAGGACTGTAACATGTTTTGATGATTGAGGGATTCGTCTTGAAGTGCCAATAAATATTGAGAATGCGTGTGAAGGATTTGGTATTCCAGTAGTTGTGATAGTAATAAAGAAGACTAGTATGAGACTGGCATGACAACTTTGCAGTTGTGGCTTCACTACACTATTGTCTTTTGCTTACCATGTCATAGCAAATGGAGGGCAAGGTACCATTTTCGTATTTATATATATTGATTAAAAAACAATTATTACCTTATTAATTAATATCTCTTCGAATAACCTTTGTTACATTCTGACTCTCTCTCTGATTTTATAAGACTTCTTCCATGAAATTGCTAGGTGTTGTTGTTACAGTTAAACAACATTTCACAGAGCTGTGATGAGAGAAAATATATTACCGATATATTTTCTAGCGTATAACACTGATATTAATTTACAGTTTACGCCATGAACATTTCATACTTAGTGAACCCATTCAGAGTGAATCCAAGTTTCCCTAGAATATTGTAATTTATAATTAACACGCGTGACAAACCCCACCTTTTTCACACGCGACATTATTGAATTTATAATAAATAATAAAGCATTTGAGTGTGTATAATTTTGAAACTGTATACTTAATCCTTTTAATACTTATTATTTAATCCTAAATTCAAAATAGTTTTAACGCATTTTAGTTGATGAAATTGTTATTTGCGGGTAAAAATTACTGAGGTTAG
Organism: Agraylea sexmaculata; assembly: GCA_022606485.1. NCBI lineage: Eukaryota > Metazoa > Arthropoda > Insecta > Trichoptera > Hydroptilidae > Agraylea > Agraylea sexmaculata. Next base: position 51,986 of record JAGTTH010004274.1, on the reverse strand, counting down.
TGTATGAAATTATTGAAAGACGTGTTTCTCACATACCAATACATATTTAGCGTATTGCTTAAATTTTTAAGCGTCAAGCGGTAAATAGTAATTTCGGACTAATATATTAAGAGCCAGTTTCTTCAAGCCGTGTTAAATCTCAAGCTAGTGTTACTCGGCGATTTACGCGCCAAATGCGTTTCTTCAAGATTTAGCATATACTATCAGCTGTTAAATCATAGCTCGGCAATATCAACGCGCTACAGCTAAATCACGAGCTCGTGTTATATTTCACCTTACATTCGCCTGTATACAAGTTCTCCTGAATGCTGAACCGCTCGGCTTAACACGCCCGCACGATTCCTACAATCTCTTGCCACTTAGCACACGATTTAACATTGCTTGAAGAGACTGGCCCTAACTGTTGTATTTCTCATAGTCATTATTCTGCTCTACTGTTGCTTGTGAAGCTGAAGTTCAAATAATTCCATGAAGTAAAAGATGGTTAGGCGAAATCCATTAATTGTCATCATAGATAAACTTAATTCGGACATTGTGTCAATTATCGTGGTATGTGTGCAGAGGCTTTGTTGCAATATGAAGAGGAACCACGTTGATAGAAGTTGACAAAAGGTTGTGCAGAATGGCGATAGGATAGAGTGAGTGGGTCACAATTCAGGGTGTGTATAATATCGCTGAACACGACACCACTTTGTTATAAGTTATAACATAATAAATTGTAATCAATACGGTTAATCGGGCTGCCTGCATTTTGTATGGAAGACCCACCGTGATTCTTTTACGAGGATACAATACAAGCTTACCACCCGACAGCCTTACTTGTACTCCATCACTGCACCGGTGCGTTGCATACTCCCAACTAATAACACTATATTTAAACTTTACTATAAAACTACTCAAATTACTCTGGTTAATATAATGTGATTTCCCAAAACGATGGCTACAAACATGCTTTTTACCGTCACGTCGCGCAACGTCAGAGTGAATGGGTAGACTTGGTGCGTGTCAAATTCACACATAATATATTTATAATATCTATTTAAAATGCAGCTTAATATATGGTATCTAGACATACAGGGCAGCACGACTTCCTTATTTCATTAAATGAATTTTAAAATCATATTTGCCGAGTGTCGAACCCCATTGTCGATGCGCTTAGTGTCCTGAATTTTAGTTTTTACTCTCTCCAGCATGTCGGTCGTTTTTTCTCGAACGTTGACCTTTGAAATTTTAAGAACCTCATCAGAAGCCTTTGCATGTTCTAAAGGTAACAGTTTGTCTCCCAAAATCATCAGTTGTAATTATTGGGCCTTGGTTTATCACATACTCGTAGTTGTGGCTGACAAATAGCCGACATAATTTTTAAGTCTAATAATTTAATACTGTGACGCCTTCCATATTGACGGGAGTCCCTTTGTCATGGATTGGCCAGGCTTTACGGGAATAATATAGTAGAGGCGGTTTCCCAGGCCACCACACAGCAATCCTTTATATCAACTAGATCTACCAAGTGACATCAGTGGACACTGCATTTACCACTAGGCCACAAGGCGGCTCTAAATATTAAAATAAAAAACTTAAACTTCCCATACAGTGGTACCTTGACATACGAGTGTCCCTACATACGAGTTTTTCGAGATACGAGTAAAATTTGAAATACGAGCAATCGGCTAGATAAATCCATGGGACAGGAAAATTTGTTTTTCTAAATAGCCTACATGCGAGGGCAAGAAAAGTTTGGCAAAAAAGATTTTTCTCATTCAAAAACACGTAACTATGAAAACTGTTTTTTACGAGGACATTTTGGGGGCTGGAACGGATTAATGGCAGGTTGTATGGATTTTTTATGGAAAATTTGCTTGGAGATACGAGAAAGCTTGTAGAACGAATCAAACTCGTATATCGAGGTACAACTGTATTTTGAATAATATTAAAATATCTTTAAAGTAAGTAGTAGCTACTGGTTTTAATGCGTTGTGAAATTATGCTTGCCCCACTTTGTATGACATTTTTTTCATAATTGTATGTTTTTAAAAAAAGTAATATATTATTATAGTTACACACATATAGTGATTTCTATAAAGTGTATTTTAATAATAATAATTGAAGTATTAGAGTGTGTGTGTGTGTGTGTGATGGGACTTTAGATAGGAACACAATAGATTTCCTCGATGCACTCACAGTCGTATGTAGTATCAAATAAATAAATAAACAATCTCAAATGCATCACTCGGTTGGTTACACATAAAGATATTATTTACATGAATACGTCGCCGATGAGGTTTCCATAAAAATAAGAGTGCTACATAATAATATATATATTGTTTTAGTGTTTGCCCTTGGCTTATGTAACAAAGTGTCTGACTACGTTTCTCTTCCTAAGATGTCTACTGAAAAATCCATACTGGCCTAATCCACACACCATCTTCATCATCCACTACTTATTTTATAGACATTTTTTTTGCTCACGATTTCCATATCGAATTTAAACGATGCTGTTATGAATTAAGTGAGAATATCTTAAGAGGTGATAGGTTATTGCAAATATAAGCGAAGATTTTTAATTAAAAAATAATTGAAAATATTTATTATGCATTAAAGAGACACAAAACACACAAGACAATCACTACTGAGTACTTCACAGAAATAGCTGATTCCAAAATGGTGGCCCAAAGGCGATTCCAAAATCACTATTAATATTTTCAATTATTTTAAATAATCAATATTTTTTTTTAAATATGATTACTTTTTTATTTATTCTTAAGATATTCTACCACCCCCTAAAATATTCTCAGTAAGTTCAAGTCCACTTTTTAAACAACTTTCTAAAAAATACATCTCTTCCAAGTTTATAATTGAAAAAAATTACTTTTTAATAGATACAATTTAATAAATATTTCAATTATTAAAATTACGGTAATAATGTTACTATTTTAAATTACAACGTACATATTTCTTATGTCCACCTATCGCTAAATATACGAAACTTTTGTAAACAAAGTTTCAACTATTGATCAACAGATGGCGTCTAACAATCACTAACGCAATCTTGTTTACAATAAATTAAATTATAATCGAATGTTTGATCGTTATTTTTATTATAAATTCAACTGAATAATTATGCTCAATATTTCTGTTAGCTCTCCACTTTTAGTTAATAAATATTCCGGTCATATGGATTAGATATAAAATGTTTGATAAGACATGAATCCAGATTTAACTTTATATTTCGTGTGAAAAGTAAATATAGAATTAAGTGATTTTTAATTCCTCGTGATACAATCAGTAAAAATAAATGTAATTGACGTAGCATGTATTTGTTCATTTAATCCAATTTAAAATTAAGTAGAGATTACCTAACATGGATTATCTCCTGGAAAAACATTTATCAAGTTTCATAAAAATACATTATGATCTAATTTAATGCAACTTTGTGAAGAATATTAATAATTATACTAACGAACTAAATAATCAGCTGTGGTGTTTCAATCAAACAGTGTCTGGATTTTACGTAGATAATCTGATGCATTACCATAATTGTGAAAAATGAAAATAGGATAACAGATTTCTCGTGAATTTAGATTTTTATTAATCTGGTCTGGTGGAATGTATTGTTAAAGAAGTAAACAATTGTCAGTCCTATGTACAGGGTGTACTTGAACTAACTGAAAATATTTTAAAAATAAAAGTGCCTTTGGAATCGAGTTTGCGCCCCTATCTTGGAATCAGCTGTTTCTGTAACGTACTCAGTAGTAACTGGTGCGTGTGTATTGTGTCTGTGAAATACGTTGGTAATTGATATATTTAATAAATAAATAAATATAAATATCGTGATACGTAATTACACAAAGTATCTCTTTTTCGGGAACGATTTATTTCTCTCCGCCAAACGCCAAACAACTCTCTTCTGAAGATACCGCGCTCTATCACTTAAAAAAATTAATAAAAGACTAGGCTGGTAATGGCTGGTGAAGATATTTACATATTTGTGATCGTCATTAACTATTTTAATTAATGTATATAATATGGTCGTGATCTGTTGTGATCTTTGTTAATGCGAGTCCAATAAACAAAAATATTATTTAAATTTCTATAGAAATAGAGCTAAGCTTTAAATATTTACAATCGATATAACATAATGTTTATGAATCGGAAAATATTTATAAAGTATGCTTACATACCTGTTCTTTATATTTCAACAATAATATTATCAAAAACACAAATATTCCGTCTGCACATGAAGATGTCCTGAAGACAACTGGCAGCCCTTTACACAATACCATTGTTGTTCGTCCAAAACGCAACTTTCTAACCATTGTTCTTCAAATTCTGTTAAGTTTTTTGTGTAACGGTTTTATGATCCGAGCTAGGCAACTATTAAGGATTGCAATACGATAGTAAAAAAAATATTTTTAGGTAGTGGTTTTTGGACCTTATGACCAGCTGGATTTCCACTTGGAACCATTGTGCGCCGCTGTGTCTTATCGACCTCCTCTCAAAGTGTGGCTCGTCTTCTACAACTTGTCTGAGTCACTCAAACTGTGACATTAGTTAACATCCCAAAGCACTCTAATATTAATTACACATATTGTGCAAAACTTAGCCGCGTGTCCACATCACCTGATTATTACGACTTCCTCATTAGGACTGACCTTCATTATACCTTTTATCATTCATATTGTGGACATAATATAATACTTTTCCGTGAGAATTAAATATATATGGTGCAGTTAAAAGAACCAAACAAAATTGACCATTCTAACCTAAATTTTCATAATATTATATGTTTATATAATACTCGTGTACTCTTATGATAAAAAATACCGTGACGCCTTCCCTATTGACGGGAGTTGGTTGGCCAGGCTTTACAGGAGAATATAGTAAAAGTGGTTTCCCAGGCCACCACACAGCAATGAGTCCTTCAGGTCTAGTAAGTTTACCAATTGGACACAGTGAATCGAACCCGGAGTCTTCACTCACGTATCCGTTACACTAACCACTGGGCCACAATTTGTCTTATTATTACTTTCTAACGGATAAAGGTATTTTTAAGACTAAAGTAATGGATTCCCAGGCATGCGTCACCGTAAATATGATAGTAGAGTTACTTAGCTACACTTATCATCGGTTTTTTGGTAGTCAATACCTCGTCTGAGCCTCGGGCGAGGCACTATTTCACAAAACCAATCATAAGTATAGCAAAGAAACTCTATTACCGTCTTTACGTTTACGGCGACGCACGCCTAAGAAACCCAAGCTTTACATGCTCTAATCAATACCAAACCTATATTCTACAGAATAATTTATGAAGGTGCTTCGTTCCTTGAATGACAGTTGTGTTTCATAATAATTGAAACATTTAAATAAATAACTGACTTAGTTAAAAATTAGCCCCGGCACTCATAATACTAAATGCCATTTGATACATCTCGTGTGCTAAACTAAATCTTAAAAACTTATCAGTATGGCTTTCACCTATTTATTTATTTTTATTTCACATTTATGTTTATTATAAAAAAAACGTCTTCACAACAGCCATCTTGTGCAAAACTGGAGTCTGCGAATCTGCATTGTCTTAAGATGTCATCGAAAATGTGCAGGTAATTATCGATATAAATTCACATGATATAAAAGTGTTATTATTTCATTAAAAAAAATAAACCTATAGTACAGTAAGAGAATCGAAATAATCAAGTAACTAAAAATAAAAATAAATGGGCATACATAAAGCAGCTATTCGTAGAAAATACATTATGAAAGTATAACAAACACAACTTAACATATCAAATCATGTGAAGTCTAAAAGCAGATCAGCGCCAGAAAAATCAGTAAATCAGATTATTTCACAGTCGTAACTAAAAAGAAATTAATTTTTGTGAAATTTATGTAAGAATCCAATCTAATAATTATTATTTTTTATTTTCAGGTAAGTTTATTGTCACATTTTGATACCGACACGTGAGATTATAAATGCAAGGTAAGATATTTTTTTACTGATTGAGGTATTTCTTCACTAAAACTAAAATATTTAAATCTATTACAATCGAATCTACGCTGATATGAATTTGTATAAATAACTTTTCATATTTGATTAAAAATACTATTTCGCTTTGTCACTGTAGAACGTGCAGAAAAGCTATTTTTTTTTAAAAATGGCTTAGTCTCTAATGAAATTCGTTATAAAATGTGCATTGTGGATGATGAATATTTTTCTTCGTTTTATAAAAAAATATGACAACGTAAAAATTACAATTTTAAACTTAATTGTAGAATTTATGTAGATACAAATCATATGTTTGGTTTGCACATTAATAATTTCACTTCGTCTACCCTTACTACAAGCAACAGGGTGTTTGATATTATAGGTTTGTATAAATTTATGATCTATTTTTACGATCAAGCTCTCAATAGCTTGTGTGATTTTATTTAAAACAATTTTATTGTAACATTTTATCGTGAAGTTATCCTTTATCTTATTTGACAGTTACACAAAAGGGTGACGATCTCAAAATTGTTTGCCCAGTAATATATATATTTTTATTTAATTATAAAAAAATGAAAATTCCTACCATAGCTCTTAAAATAGGTATTAATAACCTTACTTGACAAGTTAACTTGTGTCATTTTTAATCTTTTATAATATCGAGCATTACACCTGTGTTCAATTTTGTGCAGAAATTGGACGAAAAATAATATATTCTTTCCGGGTATGATTTTGTCCCATTATAAAAAAAACACGTGACAAAATATGTTCTTTGCAATAAATGTGAAATTATAAACAAACGCTTCTGTATAATTGAATTCCGTTCATTTATATTATATTATAGGTGAACCCTTTCACCTGTTTTTTCGTCCAATTTATTTATTTATTATCTAGAGTGGACGTAAACTAACTGATAATATTTTAGGGGGTGGTAGGGTATCGAAAGAAAATATATTAATTAAATAATTAATATTATTAATAGTTCTTTTGGAATCGAGTTTGGGCCACCATCTTGGAATCGACTGTTTCTATGAAGTATTCAGTAGTGACTGTCACGTGTGGATTGTATCTGTTATACGTAATTAATATTATTCATTATTTTTTAATAGTAATTAATTTTAAAAAATATTTTTTTTTTTCGATTTTTATTATGATACCACCCCCTAAAATATTCTGAGTTAGTTTAAGTCCACCCTGTATTTTACCTGTTTGAGTGGAATTTTTATATACAACAACGTGTTGATTAATTGTGTGTCTGTCGGTGATGTTAACTATTACTAGTTACACAGGTCACCGACTTAATAATCAGTATTTACCTTGCACAACTATGGCTGTGTCTTACGATGGCCACAAAACAAAACGGGGGATCTCACCGACTAATTGCATCGTATTATATGTAACTAGGGTAATTTTAATTGAAATTTTCAATTTGTTAATGTTTTTTTATGTTCTGCCTGGTTTTTTAATAGGACGTTTATCTGAGTTTTGATTTCATTTTTGATTTAAAGTGTTTTATCAATCAAAATATTCTTTTGATTTTTAAAAATTGATTATATAATAAATAAATATTTATGCATGATCAAATTATATAAATATCTATAAAAATGTGAAATTTATTTAATATTTTAAATGGTAAATATTTCTGATTTTTTGCTTTGTTTTAATGGGAAATTTTCTATTTTGAGCTTTTAAACGTAGTTTTATTAAAACTTAAACATAATTTTTTTTATTTTTTGATTATAACTTAAAAATAAAATGTTTAACGGTTTTTTGGGAAAAGCGAAGAATAAAATAATGTTAAAAGTAGAACCGTATATATATTTTTTTTTCACTGCATCATTATACAGAGGTACTGTAAATGATGCATTCCCTTTTTTTATTGTGGAAGGTTCCCCGAATAGGTATATTATAACCACTCAAATTTACTATATATCTTTATACTATTTTCAAAGTTAAAAAGGGCTTACAATATTATTTAAAAACGTATAATAGATTAGGTTGTCTTTTTCCGCGAATTCAATCTTGTGGAGCTAGTCATTATTATTATTAAACACATGTATTACGTGTCAGACGGGGTGAAGTTCAAATGCAAGAAGATGTTGGTCCACCTGTAGGAAGAATCCGACTCGCGGCAGTGAAGGGTGTTCTGATTTAACTGTGATGATGATGATGATGATGTTGGAGCTTCAGTTGATGACGAATAACCAAATAACAGGAGCGGAGTATAAGATGTTAATAACAACGCGAATGACGCGGCTGTCACCAACGGCATCTCTATTGTTGCCAGTGCAAGGAATGCCATGCATTTCATATAATATAGCGACTCTGTATATATTATATGTATAATTATGAAATATCTCTAAAATTATTTTGAAATTAATTTAATAATATTATCATTAAAATACCCGTTTCGAGATTTTAGATATGTATTAATTATGATTAAATATTTAAATTGAATTATTTATACACCTGGCAACACCTAGCTGTCACAATGGATTTCGTTTGAACATTATTTATAAAATATATCAGTTTACGATTAACTACCTTCTATTGACAGAGACATGAAACGTGTTATAGATAATGGATGAATCTACATTAGTTGCCGGTCAAATAGGACTATTTTACTTTTTCGAAAATGTCCAATTATATAGTTTAAACAATCATTGAAAATGAAAATTTTTTTACGTTTCATACAATTACGAACAATACGGACAGCAAACATATTTCAAACGAAAGTATACGATATCTCGAAGGTATTCGATACATATTAGGGGCTACTTTCGCATATCTTCAATAATCAACAAATTTAAATGCAGTCTCACTACCAAATATTCTATTCTATTTTGAATATATGGCTCAGTTCCATAAAGACTTAAGAGCACACGGAATTTTAATGCTTGTACCCTGATATATTAAGGACTATTTTTCTGTATATAGCGACTCTGTATACGCTGAGGATGGTTGAGGGATTGACCCGTACAGACAGACATACATACAGACATACATACAGACAGACATACAGACATATAACATACACACAGTTAGACAATTATATATATTATATTAAGATGAGAGTGTCGTGTGATTGTAGTAGATTGTAGCACGTGGTAGTGGAGTTGTTGGCGACGTCCAAGACGAAGTGTGAAAAGCTTAATGGTAGTGTCTGCGTGTGGCGCATGCGTGGTGGTGTCCTGAGGGGGGGCTGGGGGTGAGGCTCACTAGTGGAGGGGGTCAGGGCGCACACAGAGAACACATCTATGGTTCGGGAGTCGCACAGCCACAGCCAAAGGTGGCGCACTCCTTAATACTGCGATCATTATAACAATAATAACAATATATTATTATCTATAAAGCCAACACCGCAGTCCCGTCCGCACGCGCTTCTTTTACTTGCATCTAAAATATTATATGCTTGCATGTTTTTTTGGATATTCTACACGATTTTCCAAGTCCGTTATATTGTTTCCGTCCCCGCGAAAATGTGACCGCGATGGATTGTGAGATGTGCTCCACTTTGTCAATACAATGTGAATCTTAGCACAATGTGACGTGAACGAGTCGCCGACTATAGGCGAACAGGTATTAAAATAAACAATCATTTGTACATATATTGACATTATCATCAATATATTATATCATACCTGATAGCATTCATTGCAAAATGCCGGCGTGGGCCTATAAAACACCCAATTGCATAATACACATACAATACAATCTTTAACATTCACACTGGTGGTATATTTATTAATTCATTTGTAGATTTTTTGAAAGATATCGTAATTATTAATTGTTCCGAAATTGCTAAGAGCAAGAGCAATAAATATAAAATTGAAACACCCCGAATGAATTAGCGTTTATTTATAATTTGGCCGTAGTTTCTGTATACTTGGGATAACATTCCTAACGTTTGTTACGATAATATTATTATTACAATTTAATTTCATTTAATCAGATTGAATGAACGTGTTGTCATTTATTTGCAAAATAAAAAAAATCAATTAGCATGGTATGAGCATAGAAAACACTTCTTCTCAAAACCAATTATTTTTTATTGTGTGTGTCAAATTGCCCGATTTAATTTACCTTGAAGGAATCGGAATAAATCTGTTATTAATTTTAAAAAAAATGTCAATCAATAATGTCTTATATAAATAATAATAAATTTAATTCGAAATATAAAAACGATAGAGAGCAACTGTTGGGAAGAGATCAGTGAGCCGCTTGTTTAGGCATAGACAAATATTTATACTCAGTTGGCAGACAAGACACGAAAAACCACTATAATGTGGCCAACTAGTATAATTCATACTCGTTTATTATATAACAAGAGATTTATATGAACATGTGGTTATAACATTAAAAAATGTGTGTTTTTTATTAATAAGCAAAAAAATGTATTGAATGTAAAAAGTATGTGGTAATGGTTGAGTTCGAATTTCTTTTGACTATTCTCGAATGTCAATTAGTGTTCGTTGAATGAATGAATCGGGAATGTCGATACGGAGGTTGTTAGGAGTTCTAAATCTCATCCTACTTTGGCTATGGGGCTGAATCGGGAATATATAATATATGTGTATAAAGTGAGTCTGGCTGTGGGTGAAGACAGATTAATGTTCAACCATCTGTCGATCGGTTTAGTTTTGTTCGATAGCTGGGAAACTCGGTCCAAAGAAGTCCTATTCCCTTTATACAATTATTGTACAAATGGTTTGTTTTTGCTAATACATAATGCTAAGAAGTGCATCTGGCACACTTTCCTACTAAAGTCTAACCTGAAGTATTACTTCTTGTATTTGACACCTGCTCTGGACTTTGTGTTCAACAAAACACTTAAACGCTCATTTATTCGGACAGTTATTATACTCGTGAGCGAAGTGAGCTACTTTACAGCACTGTTACCTGTCATACTCGATACTAATATTATGCTAAATGTATCACTTATATATATATATATATATATATATATATATACACTGTTTTCATACTATTTTATTTAATTCATTTGCAAAATATTGCCACAGGAACGATAGAGGTTTTTGTGAAAAATTCATAATGAATCTGTTTTTGGGCATGTTGAAGCTAAAAGCGGGCCTCGAGAATGAAACTTTAATGAATATGAGGATGAAAACCTTCCGCCATCATCCCTTATTACTCCCATCAACATTCACTTTATACAATTACAGCTTCAATATTTCAAACGAACACACATATTTTAACGAGCAGCTGAAGTTTTGAGGCATGACCATTCATGTTTATTTCCGTCTAATCTGTCACAAGTAGGTAGTCTAAAAATTGAATATTAAGTTCTCCAAAGATATTTGCTAAGATGAAGCATATGTCATCATCGTTCAAAACTATAAACAAATGCACATTGTAATCAATGCGACTATAATATTTAAGTGCGAAGGAGTTTTTTATTAGAATCTGTGTCGAAGAAAATATTTATGATACTAAAAAAATACCCGAAAAAGAATCTAGAGCTTAACGAATTAGATTGCTCAATATTTTCGTGGCAAATTAAAAAAAAGAACCTGCCAAAGTTTTTCAAGCTAAAGCTACAATTTCAAATTGGCTCTTTTTCAAATATCTTTCAGGGTTTTCAATCGCATAAGATTTCGTAATGATAAAAACACATCTCACCCCTTAACTTAAATTATCATATTATAAAGTATCGAAATTGCTATTGTGAATTGAAAGCACTAGTAATGGATTATAATATATTTTTTTACAAGAAGAAGAAAACCTGCTTTGAATAGTCACCTGCAGAACTTTTAATATGAAAAGTTTCACACACATAATACACACGGCTTGAGATTTCTATTCCACTACATTTGAGTATATTCATGGACAATTTTTTTCTAATATGCTGGATTTTAAAGATAATAAATGATGACGATGACAAGCAAAACTATGACATATCGTCCACAAAACACTCGTTTATAGATAAAATTGAAATCTTAAAATATGTATTCTGAAATATGAATATCATCCGAATACATTGTATTTTAAATACATTGTTTAGCATACAACTTTAGCGCCCTTTAAGAGCGATTTTACGAGCTACAAAATCTCTTCATTGTAATAACCTTTTGTTGAATGAATAACCTTTCTGATAGTGTAAGTAAATAAAGTTTTATATTATCTATTTACAATAACGACCTTTAAGTACAAACAAAAAGGCCAGTGACCTTTTTATAGTATATTCAAAACATATTTACCCATGAGTACCTTTAACCAAAGATCACTTAAGATATTAGTTGAATTTATATTCATAAAAAACCTATTTTATTTCCATGAGCTTAGTTATAATATTATATGCGTATGAATAATTCTGATGAGTAAAATAACATTTGAGTTCAATACAATCAAATTTAGACTTCTCGACAGACTGAATTTAATTAATATGGAGCTGATCTTGATAGGAATGCATTGATTTCAAACTAAAGACATTTATTTCTGATTCCCGTTCCAGATATACTAGTACTTAGTTAATTCAGGATTCTCCGGATGCGTTTCCAATAATTTAAATACATTACATCCGAATCTGATACAATTTAAGTACATTGTATTCAAAATATCACTTTAATACAGACAAAAAATCATCAATGGTGCTTTTCGTATTATGTAGTAATTTAAAACATTTCACCCTGAATCTAAATAAAATTTTATCTTTACAACCGACATGAGCACATATTGTGCAATTAGTTTATATAACTTTAATAATTCAAGGGATAGAATATTGTCCTAGAAATATCATGTGTTCCCAAAAATCCGTCACTTTATTCAAATTATAAAAAAACAAATAATAATTATTAAAAAAAACCACACTATAGTTTCTGTAAATTTGTACCAGAGATCAAAAAATTGAGCCAAAAAGACATTTTTTATAGATGTTTTTTAATTTTATAATAAGAAACAATAATATTTTTTACGTCTACTATACATGACTAATTGGTAAAATACCTAATTTAAATAAAATATTTTTTCCATTGTGTTTATCATGAAACAATCTTATTGTGTATAGCGGCGTAGCATCGTAGTATTGTCGTAGCACTGGGGCTACTAGGAATTAACTCACGTAACACTTTTACCTCGTGCTATACGCTAAAAGCCTAACTTCTGTTCTCATCGATCCTCTTTCTGGCTCAACCTCTGTCATTCAATCAATCCGGTTACCGAATCACGTTCGGTTTCCCCGAAAACCCCTCAAAGTAATACCAAAAACATAGGAAGTTCATATTGCACATTCAGAAGAAATAAAGATTGTCATATAAAATAATATTTAAAATCAAAATAAGTATTCAAATTCAAATTTATCTTTTTATTCATGAGTCAAGTGATGATGTATGTGCTTTCAATCCAACCCATTTTTATGTATATATTCAAATCCTATAATGGAAAGAGGTCAAATCTTTGATTTTATGATAGCGCGAGGAGTTAAATCTGCCACCCCTCAGTTGTACGTTATCTTGTATAAAATCACCACCATGACGGATTCAGTAATGATTTCCTGCCCAACACGTCCAAGTAATCTTTAGTATTAATGGCTAGCTACCGTTAAAGGCAAAAAACTACCGATCTATTTTCATAACTTATATTGGATACACGTCAAATACTTTGCAATTTATTCCGGTTTAATTGCCGCCTAGACACTTTATAAATTAGCCGTCAATTATTATTAAAACTCAAAAAGTGGAAAGTTTACTGCGATTTAAAATAGCCATTAAATATACAATATATATTTGTCACATATAAAGTAAGCCTTGGTAAGATTTTATATTTGAAATGACAAAAATGTGCCGCATTTTCAATATATTTCACACAAAGTGAATCTCAGAATATTGTGTTGCACCACAACACAATATGGATTTACTTTTAAACTATTCTCGTTATATTCTTTGCATTTGAATATAGACGAGATACGATGAATATTAAATCTCATTTATTCGTATAGCGAAGGTAATCGCTTACGTTTTTAGTACACAAATAAACTTGTGTAGAAAGGATCCCGGGATGAATGAATACCTATTATTTTGGCATGTATCCTAGGAGATTATTGTAAGGGTTGAAAGCGGCGCTGTGTCGTTTCTGATTCATCCTGTTTCTTTAAGGGGATGTTCGTGTTTTATTATTTGTCGATTCTATTTCATTTGCGTGTTTGAAATAAGTAGTGTCAGTGGAAGTGGTTTGTGTATGTTATTTATTATAAGGAGAATATCTATCTGGGGTTGGGGCCAACTTTGATAGTTTGCCAAGTATTAGTGCAGACAGCAAGGCGGCTACAACCGGGTCGATCTTTGCCTTTGTCTTGTCGAACTTGTCCTAAATGCGTGAATATCGCTTAATATGACAATTGTGTCAAACAACAAGTTATCGCGCTCCTTACATTACCTGTGCTCTGTTTACCTGAGCGGAAACTCAGTACACACATGCAGCAGTGGAAACCCCAACGCACACTCAACAATTCATACATAATGCAATACGAATAAATATATATTTATAATAAAAATACTCCCCTCCTTTTCAAGATGGCCCGGTCTGATGTGGCACGCGGGTTACCACTTTTTAAGTATAGTAATTGATTCATAATGTATTGTCTTTTAAAAAACGAACGCGAACATCCTACAATACCGAATGACTACATTAGCCTAAATCAACATCTATAAAGTCCAGAGAAAGTTGAAAAGAACGAAGTTTTTTTTTTCAATTTTAATACATAAAAATTTTGTAATACACGTATGATGTAACGAAACTACAGTGTAACAAAATATGACGTATTTTATATCTGAAAACTATCCGTCAATATATTCGTGAATCTCATTTTCCACTAGCTTTATGGTTAGTGTCGTAACAAAACATTGTAAAGCTTTCTAGCACGATGTATGACGAAATGACGACATGTCTTTGTGTGCTTTTGCCACTCTTTTCTTGGTCAAAAACAGACCGTGAGTAAAATAATATTAATATTATTGGTTTTGGATTGTAGGCATATAAAAGTAATCTTTAATCTTTAATCAATCGTTATCATATATACCACTTTATTAATATTGATTATAAACGTCCACCGAGTAAAGTAAAGTGAATAAAAGCTCACTTTGGTGATATTTGTATGAAGTGGGTTTTCGCGTGCTTTTGAAATATTCAATATAGATCTTGTCTATAAATACGGCTCACGTGATAGATAACTACACTTTATTGTAGACAGTCCCTCATAAAATACCTTTACAAGACTAATTCTACTCAATAAAAAATACTCAAATATTTCACTGGAAGATATATCAATTTATTGTATATCTACTTCCGAAAAACTCGATATAATAAAATTTTGAGCAAATCTATATAGCAGCGAACGATTGATATGAAAAGAAACATGATTTTTTATGATCGTTTCCAGAATGAAAAGATGGTTTTTTATCTTCAAGCCGGAAAAGTTGCAAGTAAAAGCCGCGCGATTCCCGGAATAGTATTGCTTTAGAATATAAAGAAATGCGGGCGTTTCATGTCCTTTGTGATATAAACTTATCAAATAATAACGACCAAATAGACACAGTGAATAGTCGGTAAAATGATAACCAAAAAACAATGTTGTGTGTTTGGCAAAAGTGTAAGGAAGAAAACAATAATATTATTTAGGCAGTGATCGAGAAGATGGCGAAAGGACTAAAATACCGGCCTTAACATGCAGATGATATTAGTGGCTGGAGGGTAAGTTTCTTTTTATATTTCGTTTTAATATTATTATTGTTTGCTGAAAATTTAAATTGATTTGATAAAGCATGACAGCCTAATTAATTTCCGTATCAATGTATTAAATTTTATTTTAAACAATCAACTCCCGTCATCGATGACCCGGCAAAAACCCCCAACGATTTCGATTTAATTAATTCAACCCGGTTTAAATAATGTCTCTGTGGAAATATTAAACATCGTGGTTAATTTTGATTTTATAGTAAAATCAAAATTTGTGGATTTCAATATTCGATGAAGCTCTGTTATTTTAAATATCGTCTACCGTTGCCCTAGTTATATTTATCCAGAGACCCTTTTGAAAAATAGATATTTATATACCTTTCATTTACCGACTACTAAAGCAATAAAAAATACCTGAGAGTCTTTTCTTTTATCGATATCAGCCATTGTGAAGAAGACGCAATTAAAGTTTTTCACATTTTAACATCGCAAAATGTCAATAAATTAAAATGTATAAACGGTTGTTTTTAATAAAATTGCAAATATATCGTAAATGAGTAACATAATAGTGTATTATTAATAATTGTATAGTCACTACCTAAGACTTAACCACTGGAAACGTTTCAAACAAATATATCAATTTGAATTCCACTTATATTAAATTAAAATGCAACCACTTACCGACCAGTTTTTGGTTACAAAAGGTCTTTCAACAAGAGTTTCATGCTCCAGAACGTAAAATGGACAGTTTTGATTTGAATGAACCTTCAATTTCTATCAAGTATATTTCATTATAGAAATTATTTCAACCGATTATTTTTGGAGTTCGCTTGTAAAAAAAAACATCTCGCTTATAAAAGTGACTAGCAAAGCAATATTACAAACCATAAAGTAAATGTGATAGATATTGCAGTAATATTTTATACAATTATTTTACTACAATAATATTAAAGATATTTAATAATGGATAATAAATTACAATTATCAAAAAAAAACAGTATTTATCGGGAAAATAGCGTAATATTGTGATGAGTTTTGTCATCATATGAAAACCGTATTAAATTATTTTACTTGTCATTTACAACTACTTACTTTCGTATTAAAAACAAAGCAGATTATCTAAAAAAAATATTAAATAAATTCAAAAATTTTTTAGAGGTATTTAGTTTGATAATGCAATTTTATAATTCTTTTTTTTTTCAAATCGATAAAAAAACTACTTTAAAACAAAAATGAAATCATAGATCAAAATATAACCGTCCTATTAAAAAATCAAGCAGAACATCAAAAAACATTAACAAATTGAAAATTTCAATTAAAATTACCCTAGTTACCCTACTATATTACGATACTGAGGCTGGTGGATCGTCTCGATTTAGTTATTTCTTCCAACAAATTAATAAATACATGGCCATGATTTATACATTGTAGTCGTGACATTGTCATGGAAGGTCCCAATATGTCAGAAATGTAAAATAGTGTTTAAAAATAGAGGGTGATCGATCAGTTTGGGGTAGTAAAACGGCCCCATTTGGCTGTACCCTCCTTGGCCTGGATGCAATACAGTATGCCAAGTACTATTACTACCAGCCAATTAGTCCAGCTTTTGCATTGCATTGCACTACCACTATCATTATATGCCATATTCTGAAACAAACCCTTCTATTAATAAATGTATGTATGTGCCTTGTGCCTCGCCTTTGTCCTTAGCAATCACTTAATCTTGTTGCTCATCTAAATCATATTATACGCGATACGCCACATTTTATAGCCAATCATTCTCGAATTATAAAATATTTAATAACACATTACTTCATTACAGCAATGAAAACTCAAAGGGCATTCAATAAAAATTACATAGTAAAATGGACACATGTGCATCATCATTATTCATCATCATTAAACGCAAAAGTTAACGTAGGAAAATTGTATGCGTGTTCTGAAAAAAATGCACAAATAATAATAATTTTATAATGTTACAATAATTCCATATACTTATGAGTATATTACATAAATAAATAATGTAAAAAAAATATTCTACAGGTAATATTGATAAAAGCGATTAGTTTTATTGGCATAGTTCTCTTGGGTTAAGTCAGTTATAGAGTCATAGTTTTAATAGTTGAAAAGGAAGGCCTACCTCAATGTTATCTTGAAAACACAATTTTAAAAACATATACATAAAACACAATTTAATAATCAAATTTAAAGACAAATTATGACGCCGACTATAATAAAATATCTCCGAGTAAACTTCAAATCAAAAAATTATTTTTTTTGGCATTTTTCAATAAATGGTATTTTATAATTGTTTTATTGGGAATGATTATTTTTGAACTATTAGTAATAATCTTGTATATTGTTATGAGATTATACTTAGACAAAAGTACACCCCGGTACGAAACTGCACTAAGCAATAAACATTGCCTTTACGACATAATATATGTACATATGTGTATTTTCTAAACTAAACTATCGGAATCCCAATAAACTAAATGTATTTTACAATTTAAATATTTATTTTATTTAATTAAATAACCCAAAACAAATAACAAATACAATGTTTCGATTAAGATTTAAAATGTAAGCACCGTTTTCTTAGTGATATATTTTCATGAGTGAACAATTCCATACAATCTTACAATCAGCCCAATACTTGTCTCTGCTGTCGTCTGTCTTTGATTTATGATGATGGTTATTCCTATGTAAGATTTTGTAACAGTACATACCAAATGCTATATGGTGACAAAATTACAATATTTCATCTAATAAATCCAAAATATAAGTTAGTATTATAGACTTAATTGGGCGGAATAATCACAGAGTGGTTGCTTCGTGTTTTTGTATTAGCTTCTGTTTATAAATACTAATTGGGTTTATAAAAAAATATGTATTGTATTAGTATATTGGTTGGGTGATGGGGAGACCTAGTCCAAGTGTGTGTAATGAAGTGCTTTGACCTATTCGAGCTCTGCAACGATTACCT
The DNA here is from genome assembly GCA_022606485.1 of Agraylea sexmaculata. Lineage (NCBI taxonomy): Eukaryota > Metazoa > Arthropoda > Insecta > Trichoptera > Hydroptilidae > Agraylea > Agraylea sexmaculata. The sequence continues at coordinate 33,327 of JAGTTH010004274.1, read as the reverse complement.
TTATTATTATATTTCAACTGTATGATATTTACACAAAACATAATATGATACTAGGATAATTTTAATTGAAATTTTAAATTTGTCGGTGTTAATGTTTTTTTTATGTTCTGTTTGGCTTTTTAATATGAAGGGTTTGATTTTATTTTTCTATCAGAAGAAGTATGAATTTTCAAAATAAATTGTAAATAAAATATTTGAAAACGGTTTTCATATGATGACAACACTCATCATAATATTTAAAAAGCGAGTCTACCAAAGTTACCAATAAATACTATTTTTGAGAATTGTCATTTATCATGTCACGCATTATTAAATATCTCTAATATTATTTTGAAATTAATTAAATATTATTATCATTAAAATACCCGTTTCGAGATTTGAGATATGTATTAATTGTAGTAAAATAATTATATAAAATCTTATTCTTCCATCTGGTAACACTGATAGTTGAGGGAACTGTACATATAACATACACACACGTTCAACAATTATAAATACATCTACACTTATCATACATCTATTATTATATTCATGCGACAAAATATTATGTTATAAGATTGTTTTGTTAATAACAGAAAATTCATATAATACAGCAATATGTGTAATAAAAATTCTGTTCAGCTCTGTAGAATTGTGATCAATTGAAAACCTGTTTGTTCACCCTGTTGGGCGAGGTTTAGAGATGGGTGATCAAGTTCATGATTGGTAGGTGTGTGTATATGAATACTATGATGATGTAATAATTGATGGGTGTTGTTAGTTGAGGAGTATGTATGGTGTTGCTATGGTGGAGGGGCATGGGGATTGCGTAAGGTCGACTTTGGCTGTTATCCAAACAAAAAGCCGCATGCTCGCTGAAGGTTTCTGTTACTGGTTACTGCTTCTATTCAGTAGCTCAATGGCTAAAGACCTGACTGACATGCACATCGACCTCACTTCGTATCCTCAGCTCCTTGGATGAGTTTTAAGCGAACCAACAACAAGTGAGTAAAAGGACTTCAATCGCCATACATCGAGAAAGTTTACCACTTTTACTTTCACCATCGCTTTTACATTATAATGAACAGCGCCGATCTATTAAAAAGTAAAACATAAAAAGGTAAAAAAAATATTTTTAACATCCATAGTTGATGAATTGGTGATAGAACTATAGAATTATTAATAGCATACATTTAATTTAATAACAGACTGGCAAAACTTATGCTTATTTTGATTCTTAAAATACTCTCGTCAAGGGTCCGAATCCCGCTCACAAAAAAAATTTATCGGTTATTACGACCGGTAGATCGGGAATAATATTAATAAAATCCCGATCGATCGTCTTGATCCAGGTTTACTCTGATTTCCTGTATTGTAAGGTCCTGATAATTAAGTCGGTGACCTGTTTAACTAGTAATAGTTAAGATAACCGACAGACAATTAATTACTTAACACAATGTTGTGTATAAAAAAACAAATTTGTAAAAACCCTCTCAAAAGCCCCTCGAGGCGTATACAAATAGTAAAATTATAATTTTACTAATAACTTATTAAATAACTGAGGTGTAATAATGGATGGTTCCATTTAAATTTTAAACTTTTTTAATATTCTTACCAGTTTTGTTTGTATTATCAAATAGTCGTTTTTAACAGTATTTTATTTATTTACAAAATAGAGCAATGCACGTGCTTTAGGTTAGATTAGTAGCAGTAACAATAATAATCAAGTAATAATATATAATTCAGTATTATATATTTCATTAGGTGGTAATGGTTTTAGTTTCCTTGTTTAGTGTAAATGTGTGCCAAGATGAAGTCCTTGATTTTACTATTTTTCTTCATGAAATATGTGAGTTTCAGTCGTTGCCAACAAAACCGTTTCGCATAATTTCCCCAAACTTGATACTATGCCCTGAAAAATTAGGTCATCGATCTGAATCTCCTACATTCACAAATAATTGGTATACCTATGCTTTGTTAAATTAAAGTTATGTAGTTGATCCATTTTTAGTATCGATGAGTCTCAGGGATTTGATCTTTGATTGTTTAAATATTAGTTAAAACAAGGGTTCCTTCAATGGATACAATATTAAAATTCCATTAGAGCAAATCTGGAGTCGATTTGTTGGTAATTGTATCCACTTGAGAATATTTATCGTGGACATTTTATCTTTGACTGAATTATGCAAAGCGACAAAGTTCCTTTGTAAGAGAGAATTCTAGTAAAGTTGTCCCGAAATAACGACAGACGATTCGTTACCTTTCCTTGACACATTCAGTTACGATAACGACAAATCCAGAACAAGAAAAATCGAAAAATACGAAAAGGGGAAACCATGTTCATCCATCACAGTTACATCTTTCATAACCTAACACAAAATAAATTATATGATTATGTGTATGTTTTTTTTTTCAGGTAAGTAAATTTCCAATTATATACAAAACGGTGATTCGGGGGTAAGTGAGAATAATTATTAATCCACGTATTTAATGAAGCGTTGTATTATAATCATTATTGATAGGTAAGAAAGGTGCTGCCATTTTCAGTTATGTAATAGATAGATTCAGGTGAAATTCTATACGCTTTATGCGAAATACGCTCAGTAGGCTTTGAGTAATTTTTAATTTTAATAATAATTCGACGATAAAATATTCAGGTGTATGGGGTGGCCTGGGAAACCAATTACTAATATTATATCCGATAAGTCATTCCATTATACGATACATGCTATTAATGATAGACGTCACGGCAAATAGTAATACAAGTGGCTATCAATTAGTGACATATTGGTAGTTGGTCGGTGAGACAATAGACTTGTAATTCAATAGACGAATATTGTATGAATTGAAGATATCAACCGAATTGTTTTGCACCAATAACTACTCTATTCAACCAGCACAGCATCCAATCTACAGGATGACTACAATTATCAATACAATATAGATTAATTCAATAAAAGTCAATCATAATAAACATCTTGGATATGAGCGTTTTTTTTAGTCGAAAGGGCTTTCGAAGTGTTTCTAATAATGAAGATGCCATTACGAAATAAACATAATATTGCGGTATTTTGACTATTTTCAGACAATTTCTAAGAAGCATGATAATAATATTATTTACAAATAAACCATCCATTACACTTCTTTGAAATCAATACCGTTTGTATATCAATATTCAAATTAATCGAATATCTATCGGCTTTTATCAAATAGTATTATCCTTTTTAATGGTTTCCTTTGTGGTTGTGAAATGAGAAGAATGCTTAAATAATTACAAACTTCCCCTTTGAACGCTTTTCGGCAACATTTACTTGTAGATTTTTGAAGCATTTGAAGATTTAAAAACGATTCCTTTTAAACGCACGTGTATTCAATGAGTAATAATCGGGGACTGTAATATTATCAAGTTGTACTAATGTTTTAAAATTAACACGAATAAAGCTTTATTGGTAGACGACGTCTTCGTTCAATTTAAGTATACATGATACTTTTAACTAAACGTTTTATTTTATGACTGTACAAAAGAATATTCACCAAAGGCTAAAACTTTTTCAGACTGAAAATGTTCCTACAATAAAGCAATCGTTGCCGAATTCTTCAAGTTTCTCAAAGAAGAGAACAAAGCATACCATTAACGCCAATAATCTTCGATGTAGCTAAATCGTATACAAAAGTTAAATCTCAACATACATATATACATCATTTAGGTAATACACCAATATTGTTAATTACTGAAAATTATAAAAAAGATGAGATTCTAAACTCTGTTATTTAATTTTAAAAAAATACGTCGCCCTCTATGTAGCAAATATAAAATCTTAGAATAAACTTCAATTACATGACTTACTTATATTCTACCATAGATGGCGCTTTCTCGCATTCAATTTAATGGTATTGGCAATTTTCAACATTATATTATTGAGATTCTCGAACAGTAAACATTTTTTTAATAAATAAAAAAAATATTTAAAAAAGGATTCTCGAAAAGTAATTAATAAATATAAATGATCATCTCCTTTTTATTATTTTATTTTTATTGTAATAAGTAATTGGTCAATAATATGTATTTGAGGACATTATTACTTTAACTTGAAACTGGTATGGGTACAAGTAGTTGAGCCATGGAGTTGGTCCAATCAGTGCAGGGAGTGGTGAGAAGTAAAAGAAGATGTCAAACTGGCCAGTGATGATTTATTTGAAGAAGGTTAATTATACAAAGCCCCGATCGGGGTTCGATGCAAGTTGCATCTTGGGGACTTGTGTTCGGCGCGAGAGTCGGTTGACAAGAGAGTTGCTCACCGCGTGGTGACAGATGGGAGCTGGGGCTGTTAGCGCTAACCGGGAGTGCATAAATACATATCTGCGCTGTCCAGTTAGCCGCTACACTGGTATTTATTATAAAAAATACTATTATATAAAAAAAATATTAAATATTTTTATCGCTTATATATATTTGTGATATCCTAACACCCTTTATTATTATATATGTATTACATTATATAATAATATATAATTTCTAAATTATATAATTTCTTTATTTAATTAGAATTTTACATTGTTCATATAATACAAAACATCTTATGAATTAGACTTAGGTGTACAGAATATATAAATCTTTTTACCTATAACTAAAATGAGAATGTTTTATTAAATTTGACATTAATAATAGTATCAAATTAGTATGGGAAGAAAATAAAAACCCATTTGCAAATATGAAGATTACTAAATAATAACAACAATAAAAGCAGTTGCAAAATATAATGCTTAGAAAGTAATGCTTAGAAAGTAAAACCAAATTTATGATTGAGTGGATTATTAGAAATTTACACTTAATTTTCATAAATTATACATTAATTCAATAAGTCCATTGGTAAGATTAACACGCCCAAAAATAATCTCAATTAGTTCAAATCCACACTGTATACTTTTTGAACTGTTTTTTTGTGTTGTCTGTAAATGAGCGTTTGTATGCAATTAAATTTTAATAATATACTAGCAAAAAAACGTTTCAATTGAAACAGGTGAATGTTGTGGTTGTGGATCTAAATGTCAAAATGTTCATCATCAGAATAAATCGCAGTTAAATAATGAATCGTGACCAAGTCACAGAGTATTTCATTAACTTGTATTAGTATTACATTCATTGAGTGTCTCGTTCATTCAGGTGAGCGCAGCGGGAGGAATGCGCCTGAAGGAATATAACTAAACAACAGGAGAGTGTTGTTACTGAAAAAGACTCGGGTGCACGATCAAATACATCGTAGTTAAATACTACAATAGCCTGTATGCTAATATAACACACACACACACACACACCACCACATTTAGGGGATGTATATATATATTTATATATGTATATGCCTTGTAGTACCCGCATTGCGGACACTCAACAATCCCTGTCTGTCTCTTTATTAAATTATATTCAATAATTGTGATAACCATCATTAATACTCAATGATGATCTGATATCTTGGGTAGAACTCAGTATTCAATCTAAAATCATAAAAATATTACGTATAACAGTTATATTAAATCGCCACACTGAATGCTACTATTTTTAATGTGATAAAAAGCCACCGAGTCACAAATCGTATTATTTATAAATAAGTACGGAACTGAAAACGAAATGCTATTTATATCCAACATACACGAGTGCCATCTGTGAATTTCAGTGCGAAACTACAGTCGCTTCCTGAAAATAAACAATACATCTGCGCGAAAAGAGTTTAATTACCCACATGGTAAATATTCAAAAATATATAAACTCTTAACATAATATCTAACAATTTATTAATGAGTGTGGCTAAATGACAATTAATTATTTTATTTTCACATTTTCAATGTATAACAATAAAAATGTATGTATTTTCTTTGTCTAAATGAAATATTTCTATGAATTGGACCAAAGGACGTATTAGTTATTTATTCGGTTGAATTTTTATTATCGATGCGAAATGCGCATTGCGTCAAGACACGAGAAAAATCGAAGATAAATATATTTTTTATGTCAAAATGACAAAATCAATCTTATTTATTTAATCTTATTTCGTATTTTATACTATTTATTTATAAAATAATTATATAATACATTACCAATTACAATTTTTTTGTTGTAAAAAATCGCAAAAAAATATTTATATGACGGAACAATTAGGAAGTATACAGGGAAGTATTAGGAAGACCCTTATTTAAAATCAATAGATATAATTTTGTCGTTCTTCCATATATTACATTGATTCACTTATGCTTCGTCTAGTGTAATTCTGAGTTCACATTTCTTTGACGTGACGTGACGTGACGAAATGTAAAAACCTCATAATCCCAGTCATATGCAACCTTTTCTCTTGTGTGGGCCAGATTGACAATTTATTCAAAATCGGGTCGAAATGGATTTTCATGAATTTTTAGTAAAAAGCCGCCTTGGTTAGTGTGTCGAATTTGTGAGTGAGACTCTCGAGTTCGACCCACGTCGTTGGAAAAAAATGTGTCCACTGGTGTCACTTTGTAGTTCTAAGATCAGAAGGACACATTCCTGTGGGGTGGCCTGGGAAACCACCTCTACCATATACTCCGACCCCTTACAAGGGATCCTTCCAATAGGGGAGGCCTCACGGTACTATTATCAAAAATACAGTTGATGTAGTAGATTTACAATTTATTTATTTAATTTTAATTTTACATAGGTTAAATAATACAAAACATCTTATGAATTAGACTTAAGTGTACAGTATATAAATATTTTTACCTTTAACTAACATTTTAATAACCTTTTTATTTGAATGAGAAATAATATTAGATAAAAACCCATTTACAGATATGAGGATTAATAAACAATAACAAAAATAGACTCTACATCAACAAACATAATAAAAAAGTATTATGCTTGAAACTAAATATAAAATTGATTGGATAAAACCAAATTTGATGTACTGATTGTCCTTTCTTCAGTAATTTATTCATCAAGATGTCGTGATATTCAAGTACTAGAAATGGAAATATTGATTTTTAACTTAAACGGAAATAGTATTGGGGGATATTTTTAAATTGGTAAAATTGTACCAAAAGACATCGGTTAATAAATAATACAAAATTTTACACCAGAAATGACATTTACAAAAGGCATACATGGGACAGTAGTAGTTATTGTAATATATAATCAAAGTATTATTACTCTTCGATATTATAAATTACCTTATGAATATAATATGTATGCAATTTATGTAATTATAAGTACGTAGTAAATGAAATCTCTTTCTTTCAATATTCCTTTTAAGCAAAGGTACTTAGTAATTGCAGTATTTGTTCAATTTGCATGCACGACCCGATATATTTAATTGAGTGTATTAAACGAGTGATTAGTATAAATGTTATATTTATTTATTTATCTCCCAACTGAGCTTTTACAGGGAATAGAGAAAATGAAATTGTCTGTATGACAATACCAAAAAAAACAATGTTCTAAAAAAAAGTAAAAAAAGATACAAATTTACAATAAAAAGTATGGTTATTAAATTTACAATCGAAAGTGTTAAAACAGAAACTAAAAATGGTTATTTGACTTTTATTTCACTATTTTTTTTTATCCCCAAATATTGATAATACGAGTGAATTTTGGCAATAGATAAAGTAATAAAATACATATAAAAGACTTGTAAATGGCACTTAGTCGTACTTTGAGTTAGGGATTCACTAAGTGAATCCCTAATTCAAAGTACGACTAAGTGCATTTTAGCAGTATACCATCGATAATTAGAAATTAATTGATACAATAATGAAATATCGACTCACCACACACACAACAATTGTAATGAACAAAGCAACAAAGCAGGGGTATTGAACATAAAAATAAAATTAGTATTTAGTATTAGTAGTTTAAAAAAGAAAAGGAAAGTTATTTAGAATCGATGCTAAGGCAATACTGAGAAACGAATTTTCCGTCTAATAACTTATTTTATAATAAATGCAAATAATGCCATATTAAAAGCCACATTTATCTTCTTTTCAATTAGATTTGGACTCTATTTATTGAAATGATGAAATACAACTAAACAAAAAATAAAAGAATGAGGTGTTACTTAATGTAACTTAATGTATTATTATCAACTCCCGTAAGATATTTTCCCTACAAGTCTTTTCAGAGAGGAGAGTGTGTGCTTTTGTTACAACAATACACACTCTATGCAAAGATAATGGTAAACTAAACAAATAGTACTTTATTTAAAACCCAGATAGTACTTTATTAAAAGATGGCCTCAAAAAATCAGTCGGTGACGACTTTGACTTTGCAAAGATCTGCAAATAAATATCATACCTAAATGGGTTTAAAGGTGATATAAATATTGTAGTTGAATAACGAAATCAATTGAGTGACATATCATTTTTTACACGTCACTTAGCACTGGTATTTTTTTAATTTTAAGTGCCATTTTTCCACTTTTTTAGAGCTACTTTTCATAAAAATAAGACTCAAAAAACACCAATCAGTATTTAAAACAAATCTAAATAAATCTAAAAATATTGTTAGTATGTAAAGTGACAATGTTGTAAAAACAGCGCTGAAAAGATCAAAGCAGCAAGTGTTCGCGGAAACTACACCAAAGCCATATTTATCATCGAGATCATGAATAATTCCATTTGTAATGTCTGTAATGAGACATGTTCTTTATGATCACAGTAATTTAGAGGGTTGGGAAGAACAACATCTGCTCTGTAACGATACACCATACATTTGTATGTTTGTTCCTGCATACATTGTATTCAACTACTGGTCAATCATTATATTAAACCATTTCAGCCCTTAATACACCTACAAGTTATATTATGTTAACAACCTATCCTAAATAAATATCATTATACAGATTGCGTTCCTCCCCAAGCACTTGCTAATTAAAAATACAATAACAGAACCCTTAGTAATTGTCACCCCTAAAGTATGCCATTAAAAATAAATTACAAAAAAATATATTTAAATATGAGGTAAGGTATTGTGTTATGAAAACCAACCAAATAAATTTGTTTAATTTCAATTCCATATTATTTTTTTATTAATAGTTTTGGTTTAGAGAAAAGAGCTTCGAAAGTAGGCAAATATCGATACCCTCGCCCGTTATACATACTTTGACCGGCTCTAATTATATATAATATATTATATTGATGTTTGAATTACATCATTAGAAAGCCACTTAAATTTACAATACGAGACAATATTCAGTTTTTAAAAAAATATACTTATAATTCATGTGAAATTGCGTTAAAGTTTCTGGCCAAATCTGACTCTCCTAGAGGAGTCTCCTCATTTTTAAACTCAATTTTTTTTTTAAATATTTTTTAATATACATTTTTAATACAATGTTGTCAAAATTAATAACTTTTTAATTTCACAATGCTGTTGTCGTTTTATAATAATAAAAAATGGCCTTACAAGATATTTTGTATTATTATTTAAATATTTAGTACAATACAAATTGTACAAATTGTAACGAGCCTTTCCTATATTATTAAATAATTCATATACTCGTAATAATGATAGTAATAATAAATGTGGGATCCTGCAACGACTTTTGCAATATTTATTATAATTACATACTTACAATAATGTATTCTTCCATATAATGGTATGGTACGATCAAAGACAAAGGAAATTGTTTTTATTACTTCAGAAAATTTTAAACCCTTATTTACATACCTTTGACGAAAAAAAGAAAGCGATAGATAATATTGAGGTAAAAAGTTTGTGTACAATCATTGTATGATTGGATAAAGTTCCTTAAAATTAACAGTTATTTAATTATGGTTAATATACAATCGATTTTTTTAAATATTATATTATAAATATTAATCAATTTCACATTTTTATTAAACATAAATACTTTTAAGCAAGCACGTCGGTCAACAAAGAATAAGCTGATTATTAAAGGAAAATTGTGGAAATGTTAGATAACAAAAATCAATTCCGATTAAGGATGTCCTTGCTTGTTATTTCTCAGAACCACAAAAGTATACGATTTTAATGTTCCCAAAGAATAATTATTTTAAACTTGATAGCTCAATTTTTTATAATATTATGGCAATAGAGAAAACATCATATAAATAGATTTTTAACCATCGTTGTTTTGGAATTTTGATAATATAGCCAATGTTAAACACTTCATGTATAAATTATGAATTATATAGCCGTGGATGTTTTTGGGTGTATTCATGAATTAAAACACACACACAGTTAAATAAGTAGTGAATAAAATTTATTCTAAGCTATTGATATTTCTTTAACAATACATTCATAAAATTATGAAAATTCTTACTCCTAAATTACAATATACTTATTTATATTAATTCAATCAAATCTACACCATCTCAATTAAACCAAATATGCCCGAGAAATTTTTTTCTGTCTTCGACAGTCACTACTGAGTACTTCACAGAAATAGTGGCCCAAACTCGATTCCAAAACCAATATTAATATTTTTGATTAATAATAATAATTTAAAAAAATATATCGACGCTGGAAAAAGTTCCTAAGCGATATTCGGGCAACTTTACAGTAGAGTCACTTAAAGTTATTTTTTCGACAGTAAAAATTGAAGATATTAAAATGATTCCTTTTCAACTTGAAACGTAATAAAACCACCTATTTATTTTATGATGATATTAATAAAAATTATTTTTTTTGCAAAAATACTGACTGACCAAGCGACAGTAAAAATCATTGTATAATTCCGAAAGTTTGACGCAGAAAAAAGGCGATTCCAGTGGTGTATTTAACTAAATATTGACAAAATTGTCGCTTAGGTACTTTTTCCTTTCCAACGTTGATATTTATTTGCGACACCCTATAATCCCTTAAAATATTCTCAGTTAATTCAAGTCAACCCTGTATAAGAGGTAGTCGTAATCAAAACCTCCCACGTACAATCAAAATAAATATTGAAGATATGGATTCTCTTAAACCGAAGATGTTTATTCAAATTGTTTAAAAAAGTCCACGAAGACATTAAGTTAAAAATTATCAAAGCAAATATCGCAGACTTGAGTAAAAAACATAACACTAAAATGACTAAATAACCCAATCATAAGACATGTAAATAAAACCAAATATGCCTTGAGGAAACCTCAGTTCATTTTACCAATGGACTTCCAAAACTGATACATTTCTAATAATCCACTCAACTCGAATTTAGTTTTACCCAAATTAACTGTTACTTATTTTTATTATATTTTGTAACTGTTGTGTTCATATAGCTTTAATTGTTGTTATTATTTATTCATCTTCATATTTGTAAATTGGTTTTAATTTTTATTCATTTCAAATTTAAATAATACATTCTCATGTTAGTTATAGGTAAAAGATTCATATACTCTGTACACCTAAGATGTATTTTTCTACCAATTATTGTAAAAACTTATACATAATAAAGAAATTGTAATATTTCACTATCGAATCATAAAACAATGATTAAGAATATATACTCGATCGTGAGCTTTTGATTCTGAACCTCTTGTCATATGTTGAGTCAATCTATAGGCTAGCTATAAAATGTGTCGTTACAAATCACGAAACGCTTATCTGACATTTTTGAAAAAAAACGGAGATATGATATACGTTTTACAGGGAATTTTAATTCTCCTAGCTAACTTTTTTAACATTTCTCAAAAAAGCTTTAATACTTTTTTAACGTTTTAAAAAAATTGGTTTTATTCCAAAATGGCTTAAGATACACTCGCTTAACTGCAAATTGACCAATCAGTGCGCATTGTTTCCCCCACTCAGTGGTATTTTGACAGCGCAGTGCAAATGTCACTACAACTTGCAATTATAAAAAAACATATTAAAATGGATTCAGAAATAGTAACAATCTCCAGATATGGCCAAAAAGAAGGCTTTCAACAAGAAAACCAAAAATAAATGCATTAAATGCTTAAATTCGTGAATGGATTTTTCAACAAAGCTTAAATACATGCATTTTTTTTAAAATTTGTGCTATGTTTTCGTTATTTGTTTTTACATATCCATGCTTTCTATCCCAATAGCTTCCCTTTTATAAAAATATTTTTGAAATATGTTGTCCTGAAATAGTGTGAAATGAAAAACTTGTATATGTCGGAAGGAGCAAGGTGCGAGATAAGCGTTTTTGATTTTCAACGACACAAGTGTAAAGTATGTGGAGACACAATAGATGGGTTGATTGATTCAGAGTTGTGGTGAGTCTGTTTGAAAGCATGGGTCCTTAGGGGTCGTATGTAAGTGTAAGAAGGGTTTGCCTGTTGCCTTTACCATGGATGATATAGTCATAGTTATTATGGACATGCGCGGCTATTCCACTTTTACCGCATTGTGTTTGCTGGGAAGGTTTGCTTCAGTGTGGGGCAGCAACTCGGTCCGGGAACACGTCTCTCTGCCTTCACAACACTTCTACAATATATCCTTTGTCCCCGCTTATTAAATACCACACTCGATTAAAACAATCACTCTTATCTGATTACTGGTGTGACTTACTATTCGTTCGTTTGCAATTTCCTGTGGGACTCGCGGGACTCGAGTGTTTGACACGCGTACTCAAAACTTTTTCTTACTCGTCACCGTAATTGAATTCGTCCATATGAACAGCTCTCTAAAGGTAACTTGACTCACTGGGATGATATTTAAATCACTCAACGTCTATCTCTATTATCACTTATCGATATAATAAAATCTTACAATTGTTTATCGCGTTGACTTTTTGGTGGGATTCCATAATTGAAAGAAATATGTTTGTGATTTCCACTATAGTTTTATTTGAGTCTGAAGATATATATAATCTGAAGATGACTTTGATATGATATATTTTATGATGATTATATTTTTTTCAATGTATAAAATATTATTTATTAGGTTAAAAGTTAACCTTCACATTTTCGCTTGTATAGAAAATTTTCAAAGAGATTGAATTGTTCATTAATTACAGTTTACAAATTATTTATTAAAAAAAATTTGGTTACTATTATTTGACTTTAAAATTTGCTCTATTTGTAAGCGATGAACTCGCTTTCTTCACATTCAATGCAAGATTCAATTTCTAATCGCTGATTGGATTTAAAGTAAAGTATATTTGTAATGTAGCCAGAAACTGATTGAAAATTTTACATTCCAAGCGCATTACGATTCCAAAGTCAAACTATTTCATTGTATATTTTGCCAATATGTATCAAAATATTTTTTTATAGATTATCGATAAAATCAGTTTTGTTTGGGTTAATGAACAATACACAGAGATGACAGTGTGTATTAAAACGGTTCATTGGGGCTCTAAATGAGCCTAGAATTAAGTATAGAGTCAAGTGCATTGTGAATGTTCAGCTTTAACGGTTTCAGGTAAAGCGGTAATTGGAACTGGTGTTTGAGCGCAAACTTTGCCTCTTCTCTGCTATTCTAAAATATTCACCTTAAATCTTGTACTCTCCACTAAACAAGTCATCCTTCGTCAGATTATATAAATTAATCTCAGAGCCGTCTTACAATAATTTATCTAGGATGTTGTTAATATTTAACTGCAGAAGTGGTGCAGCCTAGAAATACGCAGACACCGCATTGCGATCACTTCGATTATTTATTTTTTATACATTAAGAAATAGCCTTAATATGCCAAAAACAATTACACATTATTTAAAATAAGGCGAGCAAGAACCATTGCTAAAATTAATAGGTGTTAAAAATATGCTATTCTTTTATAGATTAAAAAACACAAACATTCATGTAGGCTTTCGAAATTTTTTTAAATGTTAAGCGCCTTTGAACGAAATCATGAGACGATTTTCAGTAGACTGGAAAATTGTTTTCTTTGCTAAATCCATTTATATTAGATAACATTTTTCTAGCCGAAACTCTGTAAAATTTACCGGTATAAATAAGTACGAGTCTATATTGTCAAAATTCTATTTTGATTTGTTTCATATGGGAAGATCAGCGTAAAAGTCAGTCGTATTCCACCAACAAATCTGCTGATCCCTTTATAATGACTTTCTTCCAGTGTAACATTCTCTCAAACTAACCAATTTCATTCCTGCAATTCTATCTTTTGTTATTTAATCGACTTTCAAGTTAAATTTGTATGGAGAGACGGAACAAACATTTCAAGTTTAGATTAGGAACATATAAACTGGCTGCCGTACAGTAGTTTAGTTCAAGATTCTCTCACATTAACATACATTATATTAATATACGATTTCAATTAGAAATTCATTAGTAATTTCATCATTTTGTGAGTCATAAAATTATTTTTACATATATATGAGGTTTTATAGTATATTTTTGGATAAAATATTTTAAAATGTGCAAACCATGCATTATAAAATGATATTTTAATAAGTTGCGCTTTCGACAAATTAGGATTAAATTAGTTTGACCCATACATTAATAAAAAAAACGTCTGTATTAATATTATAAAATTATGGATGAACCTCTCATTTTTCATATTCTCTATTATTTAATATTGAATTTAATTATGATTTTAAACAGATTTTAATAGTTTGCGATTTTTTTAATATTTATCGTGTGCTTTGAAGTTTTATCTTGCAATTCTTTTTATATGACATATATATTACCTAAAATTCTTCCTTAAATTTAATTAAAAAAATAAGAATCTGATTTAGCATCTGTATTTGACGTGGCAATTCTCAGTCATATTATAAAGAAAAATTCCCGGAAATGATTCTGACCCAATTGCATAGTTTAAATCAAATTCGGCGGAACTTGGAATACACGATTCTGCACTTGCATAATTTGGTAAAACACCCTTCTTGTGTGGGAATTCCTAAGTTATTTACATATTAATGATATTTATTCTTAACAATGAAAATATAAATAGTTAGGAATTAATTTAGGTAATTGGTGATATCTATTATTTCGACATGTATGTCAAGTATTAATCTGTCTCCCATTGTCGTGGATCGTTGGTGGATTTATTTTTCTCTCGGGAACTTGTATTTAAGAGTTGGAAAGGCGACTGTAGGGAATTGCAACGAGTCAGTTAGCAATTCAAATTATCGGTTTTCCTTGCTTTTATGTATCCAGTCTTTTCTACGTATACTATGCAATCAAGTCTTTTTGAAAACGGCGAAACAATAGACCGAGAAAACTTGTCCTTTCGATCGAAGAAGATTGATTAAAGTTTTAAACTCTGAATCGACTCATATTCATTCATTTGTATAGACTAATAGTCATAACATATTGTAAATGATATGAAGAATTGCATCTAATATGAAATATTCATATCGAATCCAGGAGGAGTGTATTTGTGTTAGAGTTTATTGAACTAACGTAAAATTCGTTGTGTGACCAAATAAAGGTTGCTATGATCCAGTAGTCGTCAATCTTTTTCGGTGTTTAATATATATGGAATCCATTGTTAGATTAGAAACTCTTATAATTGTGCCAGAAATATAATTTAGTAAGAGTGTGAAGCGTATTTAAATCACAGCTGATGCGGTCATGAAAGTATGTCTTACATGATCTGGACGGCAGTGTTGTTCTATATTTAGTTGTATACCAGTTTAGATTGTACTGTCAATCTGCAGCTGGACTCTTTGCTTAACGGATGGGATTCTTTTATTCGGATAATTCGTAGAAGTGATTTGGCGGGTTAGAAAAGCGGCACGCGATCCAAAGTTAAAGTAGCACTGGTTTAAGGTATGAAGAAAGAAGGTCAGAGGCACCGCACTGCGGAAGAGCCGCCTTCGCCATACCAGTTTAATTGAAAGCAAAGCCTCTTTTATTATCTGGCCAATCCTTGTGACTAACTTGTCAAAGGTCCTCTATAGAATGCCACGTGATCCGGTGATGGTATAATTGTGATCCGGGAAGTGTACAGGATCCGGCTTCTCTCTCCGGGAAGGCGCGTTTGCACTTTGACTGCATTCACTTCACACATCACCAACTTTATAAGCATTCATATAACACCTTTACAAATATACCATACGTATTCATTTTTCACTGCAAACATATTTGAATGCTCATTTTACGTTAGGCTTTCCTTGCAGACTGCGTAACTGTGAAAATGTAATGTCCAGAAAAAAATATTTAAAAAAAAATTTATATAAAATATCTAAACGGATAAAATTTACGTCTTTCAACTTAAACAGTTTTTTTTCTCTCCTGCAATTTTTGTAAAAATGGCTATTGGATATTCTATTTCGGGATGGTAAAAATTAGTATCGATAATTCCATCAATAGTTAAAGATTTTCAACCCCTGAAATATTTATTTTTAGCCGCCATATACTTTTAGGCATTTAAGTGATCATTACACACGATTCAATAAAACAAGATATTTTTTTGTATGTATCGGAGGATTAAATTAAAGAAAGAATAGCCTTATAGAACTTACGTTTCTTCAGGCATATTTGGTTTTATTTACATGTCTTATGATTGGGTTATTTAGTCATTTTAGTGTAATGTTTTTTACTCAAATCTGCGATATTTGCTTTGATCATTTTTAACTTAATATCCTCGTGGACTTCTTTAAGATATGTGCCAGGTTCAAGATCTAAGGCCTAATTTTATTAAAATGATTTTGTGAGGGCATTCGTATGTGGAGGTACGACTGTATATGTATATATTTTAGGGATAGTTTGTTAACAAGCGGGGATTTTGATGAAGGGATAACGTGTGGTGTTTATGTGAAGGGTGAAGCAGCTTAGCATATTTATGAAGTGCATCAACAGGCTTTCAATTTACTCCATTGATTCCATCAACGCTGAATATTAATATAACATAATCTCGGAGACTGAAGATAATAACAGGAACGTAATGGCGACGATGTGCACTCATATTGGCGACTATCCTCATCATTTATGTATGCTCATTATTGATTCTTTCACTGTGGCAACACTTTCACATACCATCGGTACAACAATAAAGTAATCGATACATCAAACTAGCCTCATACTTTTCTATCATAACTAACAACACATCAACACTCTAATTATACTGTATTTGTGGTCTCGACATGTAACGGATCAAACTTCAAATTACTACAATGTCCAAATATGTATCGACAATTTTCATTTAACCTGTAATTATCGTACGAAAATCTTATATTCGATAACAGACAATATACAACAACTAGGGTAATTTTAATTGATTTAATATTTAATTGTTGCTTTAAAGTAGTTTTTTTTAATCTATTAGAAGAATTTTTTGTGAAAAATGTGGAATTATTATGCATTATAAAATTAAGTACGTCTTAATTTTTAGATGCCCTGATTTATTTATAATACGAAGGTAATAAGTTGTTTTTTTCATTCGAAAGAAGTTTGAATTTTCAAAGTAAATTATTATTCAAATAATTTAATACGGTTTTGATATGAAGACAACACTCATCACAATATTTAAAAAGCGAGTCTCCCGATTAATAGTGTTTTTTGGGAATTGTCATTTATTATGCATTATTAAATACCTCTAATATTATTTTGATATTATTATCATTATAATTTAATATTATTATCATCAAAATAACCGTTTTGAGATGTATTAATTGTAGTAAAATAATTATATAAAATATTCTTCCATCTGGTAACACTAATGGTTGATGGAACTGTACAGACATACATACAACATACGCACACGTTCGACAATTATATTTATAATATAAATTATTGATAGTAAAATGTTATCAGTAGGATGATATATTTGCAATATAATGTATCACATATTTTAGTGATTGTATTCTGTAAAATATCACACATAGTACATGAGATCACTCCGTTTTCAAAATGTTATTTAGCATATGATTAAATAAAATATTATTTTGTATAGTATTCTGAAAAAATCTTGTTATAATTGAATCGGTGTAAAGTATTTTGTCTTTCAGTACTTGAGCACTTGAGTACTCGAGTCAAGTTTTTGAAGGGGTTTCGTGTTTTAGAAACTTATGTTATATTTTTCTTATTTACTTGTTTATGGGGAGGAATTGTCTTTGTTAATTGATAGTATTGCGATATATTTTTTCACTCTTAGTTTTAAATTGAATGCGGGAGTGTCATTCCTTGTTCATAGAAGAGCAGACTACATAACTGAATATTCATTCGACAGCCAATATAAATATTGCACTTTCCGCTGGTTTTATGCACTAGGCTGAAGTTGTACAGATACACTATATAATATGTTTATATATATAGACAGATGTCTGTACACGGGGGCTGAAATTTACGAAGCCGACGTATATTTGGTAAATTGAAAAGCGTTGGAACGCCTGAAACTGAAATCGAGTTGGAAAAGCCCTTCCAGTTTACACTTCAACGCCTAATCCTCCTCAATTATACAATTTATTGAAATTCCACCAAAGATATAAATTTATACACTAACAATGGAGTAAATCTTTTAATGAAATTATCATTTGTCTTTCATCCAAATAAGCAAAAACAATCATAAAAGCATTTAAATTTATTACGATTATTGTAATATATTATTTAAAAATATTATTATAATTAACGATTATTTTTCGAGTTCTAACTAAATTTACTCTTAAATTAATATAGTTAATGAAGTTTTTCAAATGAAACCTCTTACTTCGTTATGCAAATTCACTGAACGGTTTTGTATGCTTCTTGACTTTATTAACGAAACGAGCGCATTTGAAAATTTATTTTGGCGTACGTACACTTCTGTACAAACTAATTTGAAGAATGATTTATTTTTTAGATTAATAACGTTTCTTTATATGTCAATATTAATTATTGAAGCATTGAAAACGTTTACTAAGTAAGAGCTTAGTTCAAGTATTAAAATGTTTGAATGCATGTGCCGATTACCGAGTAATGAAATTTGAAACATTTCTGTTAGTGTCGTTGTACGATGCGCCAAACCGTTTCAACTGAAACCGTCCTGAAAGCTGTTTCCAGGACATTAAGAATATGTGTATGTATATATATTATGTATAAAGGGGTTAACAATTTCAGATTCTGCCTCTGATTTTAGCATTTCGGGACTTGTGTTTCCATAGCTGCCATTCAAAGCTTAATCTTTTAACGGAGTACAGTCTGTTGAGCAAATTATAGCGAATGTAATAATAGTAACTATAACTATGACACGTACCGGTGAATTACCCAAATGCTATTTTCAATTGGATTCAGTGTGCTAACCTAGTACATACATGCATGTAGAAGGATAAAAACTTCACTACTTGGCACTCTTTTGCAGCTAGGGTTTAATATTTTCCTCGGCGTCAAATAAAAAAATTGAATTCAAGTACAATTTAATATTTTGCATTCGACAGTGGAGAGGCGCGATTGTACAAATATAGGCTTTAGAATAAATTCGTTCGTGTCGAATTGTATAGCACGTGTTGGAACAAACACACGCACGTATAAACATTGTATTAATATGTATAATATAACGGTTAGCGTAAATAAGGCAATATATTATTGTGTTTGACTGTGGCTGAAGTGGCTTTAGTAGAACAGACCGCGAAGGTTGTATTGATTTTTTCAACGGAAGTTACCCAAATAAACGGATAGGGCTTTTGTCATTAGACCTTTTAAACTACAGGAATGGACTAAAAACCTCTTTGTGATATTTCAGACAGGATTTCTCTCCAGTTTAATACTTAAATGGCCGAGTTCCGAATGATATGCCACGTTTTCCACCGTTGGTTACATTAATCGCATTTTTGTGTTTTTCATCACATTATCATACTGTTTATCTTTCGTACGCATTTTCCCTTAAAAATTACTTGCATACTAATAAATAAATATTGTAAAGATAAGTGATATATGAGTGGTTTACTTTGTTGACATCGAAGATGAATTTGGTGAGGTTAAAATGCACCGATGCGGTGAGTGAAATGGGTCGAAAGTTGTATTGCGGCATCCAGCACAGAGGATGTCGCATAAAAGAAGCATTTCAAGTGGAATAGATAGTAAATGACAGTGAGTGATATGAATGATGTGATAGTAAAAGGTGTGTGAAATGCAGCTTAAGTATCGGCTTCCACCTGACTGATATGCAATAATGGCTGCTGTGGCTGGGCTTTATGGCCTGGGCGATGACACCAGGACGGGAAGACACAGGAACAAGCAGGTTGCCAGCACCAGTGATTCCAGGGATGACTACATTTACCAGTGAGTTCATTTACATTCTTTCAAACGCCATTTATTATAATACCATCCAGTCGCCAAGTACCAATCACATAAAGCTTGGGATTCCTAGGCGTGCGTCGCCGAAAACCTACACCGTAAAGACGTTAATAGAGTTGCTTTTCTGTACTTTAAATCGTTTTTTTGTTAATTAGCACCTAGCCCGAGGCTCAGACGAGGCACTAACTAAGAAAAAACCGATCACAAGTGTAGCTAAGTAGCTCTAGTATCGTATTTACGGTGACGTATGCCTGGGAGTTCATTACTTTATTTGGAACATCATTGGAATTACAACATACTTTGACAATCACAAGATTCCATTACGAATAACTACACTATAATTGTTTTTAATATATATGTACTGATAAAAATATATACAAAATATTATCAAACCTAGTCCAAGTGGGGGTAATGAAGTGCTTTGGCGTATTCGAGCTCTGCACAATATCCTAATATTGCTGAACTTTCTCATATTTACACAAAACATATTATGATATACATCTACAGTTATCGTACTTCATGGGACAAATTTCATCTTCTTTTAAAATTATTATGTTTTAAGATTATTCTGTTGATTATCCGAAATGATACTTTTTACCGAATAATTGTCAGCAATTGAAAACCTGTTTTTACACCTCCCTGGCCGAAGTTTGATTATAATATATACCTGAAATTATATAAAACACAAAACAATAATTCAGATTGATGAGTCCCATAATTATTACTATAAACTAGTAGCCATCATCAGATACTGAACTTAATCAGCTATTTATATTAAATAGGGTGATTTTGTTGGGTGACTTAATTTCTTTAACTACCCAAATGTTTTATACAAAAATGATTCCATCAACACCAATTAACGCATGCAGGACTCGAATCTGCGTCTATGAATTATCGTTTTATTGTACTACCTAACAGTTTTTAGTTTAAGCTTACTTCAGGAGAAGTTTGTTTGTGCCGTATTTAAATAAACTGTTTGATCGCGTAATTTTAATCATACTTACATTTTTCAAGTTTCATTAGGTATTAAAATTTTCAATTGAATATTGAAAATATTCAATTCAATGCTCATGCTCATTTTAAGATGTGCAGTTAAGACAGGCAATTAGTAAGAGGCTTTGACTTGTCGAATTGAATAGCATCGATCTAGTTCAAATAGCACGAGTACTAGATCAAACACCGGTTATGCATTTCAATGACTCTTCACTTCTACAACCACCATTCAATATTCCCCTATTATTATTAAAGCATCTCTCAAGCGAAATTTAAAAAAAGCACAAAATATTAAAGATATATCTCAATGTTTCATCTTGATTGTCGGGCTTCCTATACAAATTTAATATCCCTGCTTGTATACACGTCTGAGATGAACGGCGCTTGAATATTATACATTCTCTCCCCATTTCAGATTTTCATGTTTAACTACTTTTTATATTTGAAAAAAAAATAAATACAACACTAAATATTGCCAGCATTCTTGCTGGAAATATGTATTGAATAAAACGAAGGAGAATTATCAATTTACAAATAATATTTTCCATTGATTGACATGCGGGCTTTGTTGTAATACAAAGTATTAATAGTTTGAAAGATAAAACCATCACTCACATTGATTTATAGACTGTTCGGCCGAATGTTTTTTTTTTTTTTTAGTCTGATTTTGAAATAAAACATTGCTGGCTTAAAGTGTTAACGGGCTAAATTGACATTCGATAAAATATTATAATTTCAACTACAAAGCATATTTATATATACTTTGTCAATATTGTAAGATAATGGAACTCCAAACAAAAAAAAATATCACAACCATTTCTCATCTTCGAACTTCTCTCCCGTAATCTGTAAAAAGCACATCTTGTGAAAAAAATATAATATGTGCAGAGTCTGTGTCGATTTTTTTAAAATTTATTTTCCATTCAATACATAACACTATTAATAGGCTGGTGTTAAATATCAATACATTTATAAATATAAAGATGACTTGGAAAGTAAATGTGAAACATTTTTTTCAATCAGTTGGGCAACCCACGCTTGTACTTCCCACGTGAAATGGAAATCCAAGGTGATAAATAAAGCAAATCAGCAAAGTGGCAGATAATATATTATCACTATAATAGTGGAATCGGTAGTGGTTGTTTAGATATTGTGACATAGAGATATATTATCATGTTTTATTATCCATATTGATGATGATGATGATTTCTCGACAATAGAAACAGACCTATACTATGTTATATACATTTATATAAAATTGCTGTCTGGGAATCGATTAGTACATTAGTGAAATACATATTTGGTAAAAGGCAATTAGGGATTTGAAAATCAAAAACTGTGTCTTTTAAAAATGGTCACCATTATTCAACCCACCCAATGTACATTAAATATTTCAAAATAATCGACAACGCTTATAGTTAATAATAGGTCTTATATGTTATTAAAATGCCATTACTTGATTAAGTTAGAATTAATGTGTATATTTATATAGAAGAAGAGAAAGGACACAAAAGTCGCCGCTACAAATAAAAGCCTCAATATCGCAGAGTGTTTGTATGGAAAAGGAATATTCGCATTCCGTCTTCAGACCCGTATTTCCTATTTATTATACTGAAATGGGTGTGTTGCCATATTAATAACAGAATATTTAGTCTGAGAGAGTCAAAATCGATTTTTAATTAAATAAATTAGCTGCGTGCTAAGGACGCATATGCAACGAGCGTTGCCGCGTGAATCGATTACGATAATACACTGAAAGTGATGAAAAAAAATAAAAAAATAAGAAAATAGATTGTGAAA
Organism: Agraylea sexmaculata; assembly: GCA_022606485.1. NCBI lineage: Eukaryota > Metazoa > Arthropoda > Insecta > Trichoptera > Hydroptilidae > Agraylea > Agraylea sexmaculata. The sequence continues at coordinate 10,451 of JAGTTH010004274.1, read as the reverse complement.
AACAGATGGAAATTAACTGGAATCACATGTGGTGAGTGCACTAACAAAACTATCAACATTTCCCTTTGCACAATTCGTACAAAATCAGTTCAAATAATAATATTATGTACGTACTTTAGTAGGCATATTTTTGGAACATATCCGAGGGGAAAAATACATTTCCTGAATTTCATTTATCAGTATTACGATATGCAGGTTTACATTCAACTACAGGCACACTATGATGGCAAATATTATTTCCAAATATTGCGAAAATACACAATATACCCATATAAAATTATTACTAGTACATATACCTGTAGCTTACATTAAATAGTATAGAATATAGAAGCAGGGTGAAAATATAATATTACATATAATTTGTGTTAAACGATGTTTGTGGCCAACGAACAATGAAAATTGACTTTCCATTAATTTGCTTTTTGCCTTTGGCGTCTTTTTTCATTTACTACATATTTTTGTACTACTGAAATCCCCACAATCGTATACTATTAATAATTTAACATAAACATTGAATTATGTTATATTACACGCTTATATTATTTAAGTCATAAATAGTTTATAATATTACTTAACGTAAGAATATAGTCTGAAAGTTACACGCACTGGTACATGTGTTGAATATATCCATTTAAAGTTTCTCTTGCTTAATATGTTTTAACGATGAATTTCTTATTATATTATGACAAGATCGTGCTTTAGAAGGACTAATTCTAAATTCTCATAATTGAAAGGAGCCTTTAAGAACAGGCTGTATTTTCTGCGAAATCTTGGCGTAGTAAAACAACATAAAGTGACTTTTGGATAATCAAAATGAACACACACTGAATATTATGTCGAGTCCCTCACAAAATAAATATTCAACTAATTTATAACAACAATTGTTATATAAAATACATCTTGACACATCAGTCACGAAAAAAACATAATACAATTATAGGTGTAATTTAGTATAAAAATATACTACAAACTGAAATAGTAAATTGAATACAAGCAGTTTCATTGTCAACACCCCCGATGGCAAAATGGTTTCATTCGCGACAATAAAGAAGGATCCAATCTTGAAAAATAGTAAATACGTATCCTTGGCTATTTGACAAAGACTTAATAGAATAAAATATCCATTGAAAAATAGCAAACATAATTACCCTTTTTTATTGTATTATGTACTCACAAATTTTTCAAAAGGCGGCACTTCAACTTTATAATTGATGATCGTATAAAACAAAGAATATTAACATAGCCCTATATTGATTTTATGAGAAAAATGATTAAAGTGTGATCACCAAGGCAGAGCACAATTTCAGTAAAGAATTAATCATCTGGTGTCTAATTTCGGAATGGAATGTCTTTGAATTTTTTCCACCCCTAAGAACGCGACCCTGTATAATTCACCCCCCATACATATTAAATATGAATTATGTCATTAACAAATTATCGCCGGCTAATGCGGGAGCTAATAATTTAATATCGCTTAATAAGAGACACATGTTTTTTTTTAAATCGAAATTCCTAAAAGACAATGACGTTACTATGACCCAATATGACATCAGTTGAAGTGCTTCTTCTTTCAGTACAAAAGTGTCAACACTTATTTATAAAATACTTCCAATCCCTTTGAACGAAACTTTAATATATCTTTATTTAAATTTCACGACGATTTGTTGTATTAAAAATTTTATTGTCGGTCACTTTTCCCACTGAACAAATCTACAACTACAGATTAAATAATATACCGAGATGGATTTGATTTTAATGTTACTAATTACTCAACGTACCGGAATATTAATCTGTTTAGATTTAATGTTGTGCTAAAATATGGGTATATTTCAATCGAGATAAATCATACATTTTGAATCTGAAAAATTTACACGTAAAAATATGTCTTACCTATGCAAAAAAAGTAAAATCTCATAACAGGGGGAAGAATATTGATACTAAGGAAAATTGGGAAGAATAAGAAGCACTGAGAACAAAAGGACATGAAAAAACTGATGAATGCTTATGAAGCAAGGGTGGTATTAAAAATAATGAAAAAATATCAGTGAGAAATGTGACGCAACAGAACGGGCCAACTTCTAAAAGTTTACAATTATTATCTTCCTTCACCGTGATATTTTTCAAACTGTGACATTTTCCCCAAATAATCTTCATACTTAAACAAATATTTGTATGAGATTTTCAACAGTGGGCTGGTTGTCCAAATAGTAAATGTTATTGACTCAGTTAAATCAACTTCGACGTGTATGAAAAAACAAACTTTAGAAAAGTAGCCACGGTGGGTTGTTTTGGCTATCCCAAGAATAAATTATGTTTTCATAATAAACTCTTATATGAATAACACTAGTCAAAGATATTTTATTTGATATTTATCTAGTTTATGTACCTACACAGCAGATGGTATTTCCTAAGAGTTTCATTATGAAGCAAGTGCACGATACGGTTATAGTATTAAAGGAACTAGCCTCTCCATTGACTATAAAATCTTATAAAGTACCTTCAAAAGCCATTGATAGTACTTTGAAATGTGTCTCTTTATATGTGTTTCCATGTAACTCCTAACTTTATATGGAAGACTTACTTTAACACATTCTGAATTTTATTTATAAATAACATTATTCATTGTTGGGAAGTTATAACAATAAAATATTGTATTTTTATAAAATTCCCCTCTCAATGCTATGTAACTTATTTTAACACGCTTCAGTAAATAAAATATATATTACAGAATTTTCTTATGTACCTAAGGTGACAATTTTATGGGGTTATTTGAATCAATTGGAACATTTTACAGGCATTCTAAGCAATTGTAAACCGAAACGGGATATTTGCTATAAGTGTTCATGGGAAGCTCTTTTAATTTTTTTTAACTAAAAAGCTTATCTTGCTCCCCACGACCCATTTACTAAAAACATAGTCTTCTTTGCAATGAAAATTTATAGAAACTGCCATTCATAAAGTTACTGTGAAACGAGCATGAAGAACCTTTTGAATGGTATTCTTATAGTGAGATTCTTTAAACATTTGTTCTTAGTTACAATGTATGCAATATGGAAATTTTTACTTATTTATGTATATGAGACACTGCTTGCTATCGTTTTATTTAAAAAATGTACTTAAGAAAGCGTTTGTATGAAAACTTACATTTTCAGTGTCACGAAATCAAAAAGAGTTTTCAAACAATGGACGAGTAAAACGGGAACTGATTTTCCTTTGGCATTCAAATATGGATTTCCTTTTCTCAAATATTATATTTATATTCAGTGATTTTCATAACTTATCAAATATATTTAAAATTCCAAGTTTTAGATAACTAGAAAACTTTTCCTTTGAACGTATTTTCCTACAAATAATTAAAGTATGTGTGTAGTTACACGTGCAAGTTCACATACGTCCAAGGATAAAAGAAATGTAGGGTCCGGTTTTATTTTTCCTATTCTTTCGACGCCTTTCCCCTTTAATTTTTAATTAAATTCCGTATCGCCAAGACAAGACACGAATAAATTTCAAAAAGAACAAGTGCTCAGATTTCTCACGACCACCAATATTTGCATAAATAAACAGGTTTGAAGGAAAAAAAGACACCGTTAATATTAAATCGAGGCCTCGAATAATGAATAATAAATATTAATGATACACGAAATAGTAGTGTAACAATACAAAATTTTCGAATAATTATACCCAATACCCTATAGTTACAACGAAGGACATAATGGCTTGTAATATTCAGTTTCTCAATTGAATAACATACACCCTTATTACGTACTTATTACGAACTTATTACGTTGAATAATAGATAGTTTCGGCTAGTATTTCCTTATTATTATTTCATATTAAATTGCTTAGCAGTAATTACTTAGAAAACCTACGCGTATACTTCAATATGAAATATATCTAATTATTAGTTTAGGAATGAAACACTCCCACTATTTAAATAATGTATTGTTCACAATTTTTGGGCTATAACAATAACTCCTTTGTAATACAAGTTTTCACAGTTTTTAATTAATTCAAAGTGCTATGTTTTCAAAGTATGAAATGAGAGTAAATAAGTCATAGTGAACTATTTAAACTCTAGCAAGAGTGTATTTTAAGTCACGTCTGAGAATGTTCTTCAAACAAAATATGCGAATTTAATTTTGTCATCAATTTTACCCTTGGAAATGTAATTAATGCTGGATACTAAACTGGTAACTAAATATTCATCATCAATGGTGTGCAATGCAACCTGATTTGTAAACTTTACTATATATCTAGAAACCATTGAACATGTATTGGATTGTTATTACGTTTTCCTATACAATACCACACATGTTTACAATTTACATCACAACACATTAAGGACACTGTATATTATTTGCCATGGGAAGGTAACTCAAGTCGAGTCATCATTGAGTTTGCAGATGAAATTCTCACTTATACATATATTATATAATAATGTGATGGATAAAGAGGCTGATGTTCTCAGTGTAACAAGACTCGTGATGGAAATACAAAATGAACGAAGAAAATGCCTCCAAATGTGGCATCATGCCAGAACAAAATCAATTCAACACACCAACAATAATACTCTCAACTAGTTTACATTTTAATTAAATAGACTTTACAATGAATATTATTCGGACGTTGTATAAATTAAAAATTATACACATTGATGTGACCAAAAAACAGCTATGTGTGAGTTAATGCTACATGATGCAAGAGGATTTCATTCCTGCAATAGTTTGTTATTTTTTTGGATTTATTTTGTCAACACCTCAAGACTTTGCAAGCTGTATTTTTGCCATGAACTTGTCTTATCTATACCCCCTTCCAATAAGTTAATAAACTATGAATAATTGCAGTGATAATTTGAATAGTCGAAGCATCTGGTGGGTATTGATGTGTTTGGTGTGATAAGATGTCGAATATAAGATAGTGCATAGTCTAGTTGAAATTGTGGATAAATTGGATTTCTGTTGCTCGTTGGTTATATGTTCGTATTCAACAAAGAAAGCAATGAAGAACCTACTCTCTTCTTCTTCAGCTAAAGCCTTACCGGCTCTTTATAGAAGAACATGCTCAATTAGTCTACGTGCCACTGGATTCCTTCTTTATTAAAGTCCAAATATTTTATATACAGCAAAAATAATCTTAATAAATCAGTGTTGCAAAAGTATCTTCTAAATCCTAAATATAAAAGAGTTGGCAAAATATTACATATCTGGTTGAACATCCCAGGTGTGAGCCGCAATAAAATTTTCAATCTCCTTTGCGGTTGCTTGATTTCACAAATTCAACCGACTATTTTTACTTTTTACCTTTCACAAACACGCTTCGGGTAAAATCTCTAGTCCAGTTAATTTGTAATTATTTGTGTATAATCATATCCCAAAATTTATAAATGTGAGTTACTAGATGTCTTCTCTTGAAAGTTTCTCCGTCAATGAAGGCTTCACATACGATCGGATCGATTCTGACCTGCTCAGACTTTTTATATATTTATAGTTTATAACATGGCTTTATTAAAATCAGAATTCCAGTTTGACCTAGTGCAAATGAAATTTCCCAGCCTGAGGTATTTTTGGGTTTTTAATAAAACCGTCTCGTTCGCGTAATATTAAATTATTACAAGTTTATTCAAATCTATCGCCTCTAATTGACGCACCTAATATTTAACAATGGGATGTGCCAACTTACATAAAAACAAAGTTTTCAGGTTTCTGTCAGAATTATAATTAAAGTTTGAAGTGTTTTGCAAAATAATTCAACGTTTTCACGGAGAGTATTTGTAAGTTTGCACGGGATGAATTAACTTTAACTGCGGATTTTAATCATTTATATATGAACCAAGATTTTTTTGTATAATATGAAGTGAGAGAGTTAATAGTTAAAATCAGTATTAGCTAAATATTTAATCACGGTACAAAAGAGTCATCTCACAAGAAAAGGTTAAGTAACCCAATCTTCATTAAGATTGTGTAAGATTTCAATTTCACTCAACGATGCAATTCTGTGTGGAAATAATCGCAGATTATATGGTATTTTTTAGGTACACTTTGTTATATATAATATAAACAGTATGCACATAATAAAGAGACAAAGTGTATTTTTAAAGTGAGTTAAAAACACAAGACTGAGTTTGACAACCCTGTAAAAAGACAATACAAAGTACAGGATTGAAATAAGATGACGGACTGGACTTAATGTCCTCTACGGCACTAAATAAAGTGCCTTGCAGAAAGCTGACAGCAAGTTTTTAATCCACGATGCTAATTCACTACACCTAACGACTTTTCCAATGACATTTGTAAATGTACTGCAAAATGTGCATTTTTATCCCAGTCGCCAGTTCTTTATCCTTGCCGATATTTTATTTGAAAACTTTCATACGTAGTTGCTTGCGAAAGAAAACTGCCTTAATAAAAGTTCCTATTTGGATTTCAATGAAATCTTGCATCTCGATTGTTCAAGAAGTGGGTAAAAAACCAAGACGTGCTTATTAATGCTCGAGTAAGTCTAGCTTTCAATGACAATATGCTAAATTATAATTTATTTAAAGAAACTTAATATTTTATTTGCTGATGTGTCTGAGTGTATTTTCGACTACTAACATGTAGTCATAATACTCTTTAATCTACATAAATATAACAATTTATTTATTTAATTTGAATTTTATATTGTTGAATTATACTTAGGTGTACAGAATATATAAATCTTTTAACCTATAACTAATATGAAAATAACATTTTTATGGGACATTACAGGTACTTAATATTAAACAATAAAAAGTATGCGAAAAAAATAAAACCATTTACAGATATGAAGATTAATAAACAATAAAAAGAAAACATTTAAAAAACAATTACATAGTATTATGCTTAAAACTAAATAACAGATTGATTGGTTAAAACCAAATTTGAATGGAGCGAATTATTTCAAAATTTTGTAATATCTTTAATTATGTAATTCCAACATGACATTAGACTTGGTATAACTGAAATAATTCTCCGTATTAGTTATAAAAAAGTAATTATTTTATTAACAGATGCCTATATTGGTGTAATTATTAATACATTCAGGTCCTTTTAAATCAATCATTATATGACTGCAGTAATTTTAATTGAAATTTTCAATTTGTAAATGTTTTTTAACAGGACGGTTATATTTTTAGTTTTGATTTTATTTTAGTTTTAAAGTTGTTCATTTTATGAAATAGAAAAAGTTTGATTTTTTTATTAAAATTATTAAAAAAATAATTTTATGTGGTTTTCATATGATGACAACATACTGTTTTTTGAGAATTATTATTAAATATAGAGATATAATATTAGAGTATTATATTTTGAAATTAATTTATTATTATTATCATTAAAATACCAAATTCGAGATATTAGATATGTATTAATTGTAATAACATAATATTGTTCCATCTGCCAAGACTGGCTGTCATGTGTCACTCCGTTTGAATATTAATTAACAAATATAACAATTTACGATTAAATACCTTGTATTGACAGATACATGAAATGTGTAATAGATAATAGATGAATCTACATTAGTTGCCAGTCAAATAGGACCATTTTACTATTTGTAAAAAGTATAGCATATTATCATTGACTTGATACATTTGTAACAGCTTCTAATTTGTGATATAATATAGTGTTTGTTCCAGTTAGAATCATATTTAAATGAAGCACGTATTTGTTGTAAGACTGGATACAATAATATAGTATCGGGAAAACATTAACTTGAGGCGGTCTAATACTTAAATTAATTGTAGTAAAATATTATTCTTCCACCTGGTAACACTGATGGTTGAGGGATCTGTACAGACAGACATACAATATACACGCCCGTTCAGCAATTACTTATATAATATAAATAATGTTGCTTAGGAATCTTATTGTATCTGTATAATTAGCGGTCGGATAATCGAGGCTCTAACGTGGTTTCAGGCTGTTTCCCGAAAGTGCACATAAGCACAATATATTGCGGCACTAAGCCGCACTACTTTCATAATGTACATTGCTATATTGCGACCTTCTCTTGTTATCCACAATGTAGGATTTTAAGTTAAGAACCGATGAGGTATGCAGTTTATGCAAAAGATCGTTGTGGGTCTAATAAGAAAGGAGCTTTTAGATATTGTATAATATATGAGAGTATGGCTTACTGTGGTCATATGTTTGCCCCATGTGTCTCTATGTATGTATGTATGTACACTTAATATATTATGTAGTCTTGTGTGTGGAGTTACATAAATTAAGCCTGGACTGTGACAATCCTGAATCAATCCTTACACTTTACTACCCATTAAACTTCAATACTCAACGCTATATAAATATTACATGACAAATTAATAATATCACGTCATATGTAACAAAGAACCACGTAGACGTTAAATAAGTGCTATGATTATATCATATCGATCATATTATATACAGGGTGGAGAATATTTTAGACGGTGGTAGGGTATCGCAAATATAAGCGAATAATAATATTATTATTAATTGGAAATTCAAAAAATAAGGACGTATTTAACAGACACAATACACACGTGACAGTCACTACTACTGTGTACTAGCTGATGCCAAGATGGTGGCCCAAACTCGATTACAAAAGAACTATTAATATTTTAACCACCTTCTGAAATATTCTGAGTTAGTGTGTATTCGTAACTTGTATTGTTGAACAGAATAATTTAAAAAATAACAAATTCATATAGAAACTTAAATCAGTGAGCAAATAAGATATGGTTATTTAATTACCACAAACAATGAATATATTATTTTAGATTTTGTCACTCAATAAATTAAATAATTGCTTATTTAATAAATATAATAATTACCAAATTTTTGCTGGTTAAAATCTGTTAAATTATGGATATTTTTAACCCAAACTCGATTCCAAGAGCACAATTACCATATTTTGTTTGCTCATTGTCCAAAGTTTCTATATCAATTTGTGATTTTTTATTATTTTTAGTTTAAATTATCTCGTTCAAAAATACATTATAAGTTATATTACAATTTCTTTATGATATATAAGTTTTTACAATGATTGATAGAACAATACATCTTTGGAAATAGACTTAGGTGTACAGAGTATATAAATCTTTTTACCTATAACTAACATGAGAATGTTTTATTTAAATTTGACATGAATAATTGTATTAAATTATTGATAGAATGGGAAAAAAAAATAAAAACCCATTTACAAAACATTTTAAATTACGGACAAACAATACAGGGTGGACTTAAATAATTGAGAGTATGGATTTTCAGGAGTGGTTAAAATATTAATAGTGCTTTTGTAATCAAGTTTGGGTCACCATCTTGATATCAATTGTTTCTGTGAATTACTCAGTAGTGACTGTCGTCTGTATATAGTGTCTATTAAATATGCAATTAATTTTATTTTTCACTTATTCTTGCGATACCCAAAAATATGATCAATTTATTCAAGTCCACCCTGTGCATGTCTTTTAAAATCAATCAGTATATGCATGTATAAAAATATTTACATTTTTTATTACAAAATTCCAACAAATATTTCTTACTTAGTCCAAGATATATCATATGTTTTTACTAATGTATTGTAATAAATAATAATATGGGACGTGTTGTAGTAAATGTTATAATGACATGTGATTTTAACACTTGCATGACAAAATAGGAAATATGTTTTGCTCACATGCCACAAACACCAATATTTATTGCGTGACCTCGACTATCGTTTAGATGCATTTGATAACGAATATAATAATACTTTATATTATTTTATGCATTTACAAAAAAATGCATGTAAATTGTCTCTAAATAATAATGTTTCAGTAAAATAGTCGATTGATTTTAATACAGCGTTATCGCTGTCTAAACGTGTATATAGATATTGAAAATTTCAGCCATTCAGTAAGACTATTTTATTGAATTTAACACGCCCGAGAGATTTAAAGTTTTAGTGTCAAAGTCCTGGTTTAATTTCAAGCACCAGGTCAGGTCTCTGGGAGAACTGTTCTGCATACAAATGTGGTTTTCACACTCAAAAATTGTGAATTCTGCATGCTGGACATTGAGCTGACAAAGCTATTTGGTGATAAAAATAGAACCCATATTGCATTGAGACTAAGACTCTATTCCTCTTTTATACTGCATACAAAATAGCCTTTGGACAAACACCATACTGAGCCAGATTATGTTATTCTATTACACTAAACCCTTCAAAGCCTACGTTTATTAAATAAAAGCCACTTGCTCATAATATATCATAAAAATTACACTCATATAATTAAATTTATTAATACTTGTGCATAGAGCGCGTGAAACTTATGAAATAATTTCCGTGTAAAGGTAGTGAATATTAATTTTAAACGTAGGCAATAGTAGTAGAAACTAGCTTTATCAACACCATCCACTCTCACAATTTAGAATATAAATGTTTAATTTGACCATAAAGCCATTGTAGTAAAA
>JAGTTH010004269.1:0-132869 GCA_022606485.1 Agraylea sexmaculata | reverse complement strand
AGCCTTGCTTCATCACTGAACTGGAGTGCTTGTGATGATGATGATTATGTAATTAGGAAGCCTTAATCCGCACAATCTAAAACCAGTTTCGTATGCAGTGTACATTTGTCGGGAGTGTAGTTATAAAGGACTTACATTTCACGATGGCGGAATGGATTTAATAAAACACCACATTAGTCTTTCTAAACTACACATTCCCTTTCGTTTTGTAGCGAGATGAAGTTTTTTCGAGCGGACGCTATTTATATTCAGAGTCATCTGTTCGCGTCTCCGGGCGACCATTTGGGAGTAAATTAACCCGCTTGTGTTCAACTAACACTAAACAAGACTAATTGCCTAAAGCTGCCGATGACTGCTGCTGTCCTTTGAGCCACATCATCATCATCATTATAATTATGGTCAGGATTATAATCAGAGATGATGAGCCGCATGTGTTCGCCTACATTGCTACAGAGTCACGACAGACGATCATATTCACATTGCGAAACGATGTTGAGATATGCTTTCATAATAAAATTTACGATCTCTACTAAATGTTCCACAAATTCCATAGATTTTCTATCAAGACTATCTTTTGACACCCATTGACATAAAGACTCAGTTTTTATAATCACTTGTGTGTTTTATTAAGGTTGTATATATTTTTTTCAACATCATATATTTTACCTTAAATCCAGTTTTAATGTGGTTAAGTGTTAGATTTTATTTTCTACTTTCATCATAACGTTAGAAATGATAATCAAATTTTCATTTTAAAGTATGTTAGTTTAATTAAATGACAGCAATATACAATAATTTTATTTCTATTGTTAGGCTGGACTTCATTGAGGAAATTTTAAGACTTTATAGTAACGCAAAAATATAGCTTTAATTTCAATATTAAATTGACTAATCAAATTTCTGTCGTATAGTAATAATAATACGTGGTCATTCGATATCAATCCAAAATAAAAATGACTGAAGATTAAACGATACCCAAATCTGTAATTATTTAATTTATAAAAATATTTTTGTAATTTTACGATACATTTCTTAAAGAAATAAGTTTGTAATTTCCACTATATTTTTATTACAATCTAAGCGCTTTAGACTACCAACATGTAGTCATCTTCAGACTGTCGTAAAAATATAGTGTAAATAACAAACTTATTTCTCTAAATAATTATGGAATTCCATCAAGTAATCAACACGATCAATAATATAATACAATAACTATTTAAGACACGAGACATTGCATTAAATAGAATAACCAATCATTAATTTAAGTAGCTCTATTACTGTAAAATAAACCATCCCTCAAAGACCACCCTGAATCATTGTTGTGAGTAAAATTCTATGTATGTATGTATATTTATAGGATTAGTGTGACCCAAGTTATTTTTAGAAAGGCGCGACTGAGACTCGAGTTTTGTTTACAAACAAGACTTCGTCGAATTGGTTTCGTATTTGCGGATAGACACGAAAGAAGGTGTTACTTGTTGAAATCGGCTTTTATTATTGTACCCCAGATTGTATTCTAAATAATTTATTTTTATTATAAATCAGATAAAAAAAATATATTACCAAGAATTTCGCACCGCGTTGCTTCAACACGAACGGAAATAATAAAATTCTATTTCGACACGTGAGTGTGTGCAAAATTGTGAGAAAAATATATCATTACGAATAACTGAGCATTTAAGTTTCATTTTTAAAGACAAAATTAACTTTTAATACTACTTTCTATGAGAAAATATACAAAGAGAGCTAAGTAAATTACATTATTGATTATGATGGGTCAGTATTATAAAAAAAGTATCTACAAAATGACATTTTTCAAAGAGAGACGAAATTAGTTTTGACGTTTCTTTATATATTATATTATTAGAATAAAGGCTGAATATTTTGGTACAGACACAAATATATGTAAATAAGCTTCTACTATTGATACAACTTGGAATATAATAAGTTAAATCATTAAGAATTAAACTACAAATTGGAAGCATAAATGGATATATAAATGGATTTTGTAGAATTGTGAATAAAAATAACCATTTATAATTAGGCTAAGGGTTAAAAAAAAATAGAATTTGATGGAAAAAATAATATCAATAGAAGTATGTCTTTATATATTCAAGATTTTCTTATTTGTGTGTAATTGTTGTTTCAAGATTTGTCATGTGAAATAAATAAAGCTTCAAATAATGGGAAATTTTAACTGTTTTAACTAAATTAAAAATATACTTCCAAATTAAAAACATACACATACACTCTGAAAATTCATCGGTGATTGAAAATTAGGAAAAGCGAAAATCCAATTTTTAATAAAGAAGTGACATAATGTATAGAATGACTTCTAAAGCAATACAAGAGATACACATAAATTATACAGGCGGGTAGCATTGTGGGGTTTTTCAAATAGAAAACAGGTTTTAGAGGAACGAAACCAAACAGGTTTGCTTGTGCATGCAAGTATGTATGCATGTGTTGTATGTGTGTGCCCACATTTATTATACTCAATCTATATAAATTAATCATTCACTATTAATACAGTATTAATAACGGGGCGTGGGTGAGTTGGGATTGTGTCTTTATGGGTCAACCGACCGGTTATATTTATTGGATATTGAAAAGAAAAGTTGTTGAATATAACGATTTAAGCTTTCGATATTGTTTTGAGGATTCAAGTAAAAAAAAACTGAATTTTGAGTAAGTAAAGTAGGTTGAACTAATTGAAAAATAAAACATATGATATTTTGGTATATGCTTTTACTCACATACAATCATTCCCTATTTCGGGCGCATGTGTAACTAATGGCAAAATTGAACTATTTCTAATAAAATTCGTTTGTTAGCTTAGTTAAAAAAAATAATAGTTTTGTGGTATAACCTATCAAGACTATTTGCGTAAAATCAATAAAATAACAGACGGTCTTATGCTTTTTATTTATATCACAATAACGATGTATCATTCACACAAAAACATATCTCCAAAAAATCGGTTTTTGACTACATATAGTGATTACTATCGATAAAAAAAATGTATCAAAAGCTTAAAGCTAATTAATTGAAAGACAAAACAATATGCTTAGTGATTTAATAAAATATCACAATTGTAAAAAACCCAAAACATTTTCTTTGAAAACTGTCAGTTTGTAGATACGTTTTTGTGTTACTGACTCACCAATTTGACCTTCAATATTTACGTATTATCTAATAATAAAAAATATAATACTGTGGATTTTTAATGTACAAAATATATGCGATTGAGTTAAAAATACTATTCAATCAATTCATAATTCTAATATTCCACAAGTTTTGTGAAGAATGAGGAAGAGTGTGTTTGTAAACAAATTCAAACATGAGAATTTCGGGTTATAGCGTGTTGTAGGTCAAAAAGGGCGAATTCTAATAGGGGGAGGAGGCGGTTTGGTGCACCCCTATTGAAGGTGAGGGTGATGGGGAGCAGTCAGCTGGTTGAGGGGTGGCTTTGTGGGTGGTGGGTGATTCTCACCCCTTGGGAAGTACAACACTTGCTGCGTAATAAGCGATGAGATCATCTCCAAAATATACCAAAAATACAACCATTTTTATTATTATACAAATATTTAATAACACAAATTATTAGCTAATTACGGACTAGTTAAATGTGCTTGACACCAAATATAACTACATGTGAGCTAATAAAAAATATTTTCCCTACCACTAAATTATACATGATTGTAGGTATTTTTCTCATCAGGCGATCAAATTGAAAAATAATTAATTATATTACATAGATTGATAAGACTAACAATACTAATTTTTAAAGAATAATACAATCACATTACAACTCCGTCTTACAAATATAATAGGTAGCTTTGTACAAAAGTATTTATAAAATTATAAAATACTCACCCTGAGAGTCTAATAGTACAATCAACACCATCTTTATATAATAGATTAATCATTTAAATGCACATATTGGAAATTAATGACCATTTTCAATTAAAATAATAACGGAAGAGGCAAAAAACGTGTATAAATGTGAGGCAGACGGCCAATAACTGCGTTGGTGAAGCTCGAACTACGCGTTGGTCTCTTCAGTCTAAATCCGTAGTCATTTGCACTTACTACAAGATTTTAAAATTAAAAAAAAATAACTAAATATGAGTCGGGCTAAATAATAATTAAGATAGCGATGGGTTGGTGTACAATTGTTGTATGTCATATTGTAGAAAACAGAATGCGATTATTTTATATAATTACATTTAGCTTAAAATATAATATTTTTTTCAAGAACACAACTGTATCTATAAGCTACTATTTAGGGAAAAAATATGATTTACAACAGGTGTCCACCAACGCATCGATATGTTAAGCTTGGGATTCCTAGGCGTGCGTCGCCGTAAACGTACACCGTGAAGACGGTAATTGAGTTGCTTTGCTGTACTTTTGATCGGTTTTTTTGTTAATTAGTGCCTCGCCCGAGGCTCAGGATAGGCATTAACTAACAAAAACCGATCATGTATAGGTAAGTAATTCTAGTATCGTATTTACGATGATGTATGCCTGGGAATCCATTACTTTATACGCAATAAAACAATAGGTACTCGAGATATTTTTTTTTCACAATGTAAGAATTTAATTATATGGATTTGAAAATCATGTCGCCCCAGAGATGTGCCGAAGTCAAACGAATATTATAGTATTATATACCTATATCATTTCTTTGTATCGCTTTATCCTCTTTCTCTATAGAGCGACAATAATATGTATGAGAGAGACAGTAGTAAATTGCAGGAGATAGAAAATAATATAGGTATAAAACTATAATATTCGTTTGACTTTGGCACATCTCTCATACACAGCATGTTGATCTTTAAAAATCGGGAGAGTAATGAGATATTATAGAAAACCTAATAAAATTTCCTCGATTGTTAAAAATATGGTAAATACGCTGCCCTATCTTGTATGCATGCAGTCGACATAATCTTAATTCAAACGAATAATGTATCAAAATATAGATATATTTATTGAAATCAGTTCATCTAGAAGAAGGATTGTCCATTGTTGACATATTCTCCGATAATTAATTTGATACGTTATAAGTAATTGATTTTTTATCTAATCGAATTTTGACGAAGATCGAGTTGAACTTTCAAATGCGTGCGCGCATTAGATACTAAATATTGAAGCATTTTTATGGGTCGAAAATACTGATAAATTTGAACACAAACAGCGATAAAGTATGTGATTTTTGTGTGTTTGAAACGAGATATTATCGGTAGATATGAAGAGTGGTTGTTTCCTGCCGAGAAGGAGCTCAATGAATAATGATCGAGCACAACTTCTAGGAAAACAATCACCACAAATACTATTTCGAAATACAAGCACGTAAACATAAATATAAATAATATATATAATTGTCTAGGGTGTGTGTATGTACGGATCTTTCAACCATCAGTGTTACCAGATACCGGATGGAAGAAGAATATTTCATGTAATTATTTTACTACAATTAATGCTATATTATAACAATCAATGCTTTTTACAACAATTAATGCTATAATTAAGGCTATTTTATTGAGGCTAGGCTATATATATATATATATATATATATATATATATATATATATATATATATATATATATATTTATATATATATATATATATATATATATATATATATATATATATATATATTTATATATACCGTGACGCCTTCACTATTGGCGGGAGTCCCTTTATAAGGGGTTGGCCAGGCCACCTTGGCCTTTACGGGAGAATATAGTAGAGATGGTTTCCCAGGCCACCACACAGCAATGAGTACTTAAGATCTAGTTTGCTAAGCTAGATCTACCAAGTGACTCCGGTGCCGTGAATCGAACCCGGGAGTCTTCACTCACGAATCCGTTACACTAACCACTGGGCCACAAGGCGGCTCTCTATTTTAATGATAATAATATTAAATTAATTTCAAAATAATATTAAAGATATTTAATAATTATACATATAATATATACAGAGTATGTATATGTAGAAAAATATTCCTTGATGTATCAGAGACTAATAGTATATTATATTGGTAATAATCAGTACCGAGTGACATTTGAAAGACAGTGTTACTAGATGGAAATTATTTTTTTCATAAATACATTTCATCATCATCATAAGCACTCCAGTTCAGTGATGAACCAAGGCTCATAAATATATTTAATAATAATAAATAAAAAAAATATCTAAAATCTCTCATATAGACAATTTCAATTAAAATTACCCTAGTAAATAATATTTAGGCATCCTGTCGATTATAACTTCGTATTGCCGAATGCTAAACTCATCTTCCGTAGATAATTTCCCAGACTGCGAGTCGAACACGGTAGCTGTTGTGAACCATGAGAGCCGAAACATTAACCCGACGATAAATCTGGAGAAACAATGGTGAAGTGCCCTCCCCATTGTGAATCGAAAAGGTGGAGTTGAGATAAGAAGTGTCGGGTATCTCGCTATAAAATTATATAAATAACTCGAATCCTATCAAACACATCATTCTTTAATATAAAAAATGTATACGAACTTCAAATAAATGAATCCAATATACAAAATATCGTGGAAGATCAGGTTTACTATGATTACCTGGATTGAAAGAGATAATCAAATAAAGCTAAGATGCCACAGAATAACTAGAATAACAAAAATGTACGTGTACATTTGATGGAAAATAGAAAACATCACATTTTATTTGATCATTATTTTATATAAAAAAATATACAAACTTCAAATAAAACGATCCAATATACAATATACCGTGGAAGATCAAGTTTACTATGATTTCCTGGATTAAAAAACGATAATCAAATAAAGCAAACATGCCACAGAATAACTACAATAACAAAAATATATTAATTTCGATAATTCTATATCTATGAGACAATTTTTGGTTGAAGAAATGGTTATTAAAAACTGTTGAGATTTAGACACCAACTTACCACAAATGGCTATGATTAGTTACATAATATGATAATATATATAGTTTTTCCTTGTGACCAATTACTGTGTCCTTCTTGAGTAATATCGCCTAACTGTGACATTTACTCTGTACTTTCATGAAAAGTACCTCAGTATACGAAATTCCAACAATGGGTTAAGTCGACTTCACCTAAAATCCACGAACGTCTCTGATTGGTCAAAATAGATTAGGCCCTTACATTTATATGTGATCAATAAGAAGCTTTCGCGGTATGTTATAAACACTGCTAATGGGTGCAAATTGCAAAATATGCAAATTGTTAACTATAATTAAACCCATTTTATAAAAAGTTGTATGAAACTTTTATATTTTATTTTTAATCTGATTATTAAATCATTCATAATTTATTGCACTAAGGACTCAATAATTATAACGTGCTGGAAAAGGATAACTTAATAAATTATAGACAGCGTCAAAATATACAAAAACGTTCGTGTTAATCAATTAATTAATGGTACTTTAAATATGAAAATATGTATATACATTCTGGATTAAAATGTTAAGAGATTTGTATTCATTAAATTTTTAATATGTATTGCACACAATGAAACTAAAATTAAAACAAATGATAAATGGTTAGACAAGTGCACATAGAAATACGGGACATATGAAAATAATTCATAACAAAACAGATCTTTTATGATAAATAATTGTAAATTTGTACGTGTATTTGATGGAAAATCGATAAGTTGTATGTGCATATTTTATTTGACTGCAGTGCGGTGATGACATAATCTCAAAATAATATTAAAAAAAAAATTAAATCAATTTCAGAAAGCTTATAATCAATTTGAATTTTTTAAATTAATATTAATAAAATAAAATTTGCAATCAA
Organism: Agraylea sexmaculata; assembly: GCA_022606485.1. Taxonomy (NCBI): domain Eukaryota; kingdom Metazoa; phylum Arthropoda; class Insecta; order Trichoptera; family Hydroptilidae; genus Agraylea; species Agraylea sexmaculata. Next base: position 125,042 of record JAGTTH010004269.1, on the reverse strand, counting down.
GTTTATAGTTTGTCCCATGAATATAATAGACTGTTTTATAATAATCAAGCACTATTATCAAGGAAATAGTTGCTGAGCTCGAATACGTCAAAGCACTTCATTACACCAACTTGGATTAGGTCTGTTTTTAATATATTTAAAAATGTCTTAGAATAAACACAGCTGGTACCGAATAACCGCATACTATATACATAATTTGGTTGGTAAACAGGAACGATAAAAAGTGACGATAACAAAACCCCGAAACGGGAAACTTGTTATTACGATATGAACTATAAAAACAAGTATTCATACGAATTTCACTTGAGATTTTAATTAAATATGTTTTTCTGTAAGCATCCCGGTGTAAAAGTGGACGAGTCTTTTTGTCCTCATGTACATTCATTACGCCACATTTCTATAGGGTTCATTGAATAATTGAGCCATTTATACTAAAGCCTTCACAGCTTTTATTTCACTTCCCAAACTCTTCTTATTCCTCTCGTTTTGTTTTAACGCCTCGCAGGCGTGTGAAATTCGGAGACCAGATTAATTTGCTTTATTATGAAGTTCTTCGGTTGTACATATAGAATACTTAGAATTGTCGATTCAAGGAAGAATAAGCAATAAGGATAGGAGAGGAAATAAAATATCTTGTCAGGATCGAAGGTATTTCAAGGCACGTACACATGAACTTACACACTTGGCATTTCAGCATCGCAATTACGACAATGTACCGTTATAAAAAAATAATTAGTTATTCAACAAATATATTTTACTTCAAATTAATTAACATCCCACAATTTCACAAATATATCGATTTACGACTGACAAATTGAAAGAATACCGCAAAATTCTCTGATTTGGCCACAAACATATCGACTGCTCCAGCGTATAATATCGTAAGTGCAAAATAAAAATTCTGTCTTATGTCTGAGCCACATATTCAATCTGGTAACACTGCCTGTCACGCGTCACTCGGTTTAATTATTATTTATAACAGTTTACGATTAAATACCTTCTATTGACAGAGACATGAAATGTGTTATAGATAATAGATGAATCTACATTAGTTGCCGGTCAAATAGGACTATTTTACTATTTCGAAAAAGTCCCACTTAATAGGTTAAATAATCATTGAAAATCAACATTTTTTGAAGTTTCATACATTTCATACATGCAATGTGTGGCTCAGTTCCATAAAGACTTAAGAGCACACAGAATTTGTTTTCACTTACGATATTATACGCTGGAGCAGTCGATATAATCGATCACGGTCGTTCGCGGTATTTTGGATGACATTTTCATCTTACACAAATAAAATACGCAAACCTTCATTATAAGGATTTTTAAACATTTTTCACAAGTGATTATGATTATTATATTATATTTAATAAAATATCATCCGTTTTTTCAATCTTGATAGAAAATTAAGAAATCATTCAAAACCGAGCCTTAGTTAATTAAATAAATAATAATCGTAATCGTTCGTGAAAAATTTATTAAAGACTTTTCAATTAAGTTTATTTCAATATAGTTTTGCAGTGTTAGGTACCAATCATAGCGTTTCGCGGTATTAGCAAAAAAAATCGTAAATTTATTTATACATTTGTAGAATATTAGTTAATAATATATTTGGGTCCATTTATATCGATTGTCGTTTTTTTTACTTGTTAATAAATGTATTAAATATTAATTGGGATAGTAGTTAAAATAAAATAAATAATATTTTCTCATATAGTTAAGAATATCGAATATGTGTGTTAAATTTTATCGAATTTTATATCGTTTATTTTTATGAAATTTACGGGTATCTTAGTGCATTTTAAAACCAATTTTTTTAAATACCTTAAACCGATAGTAATTAATTAATATGGTTAAAGTTCACCTTAGATGGTTGTGGTTATATCAGACCACGCGTCTATATAACAGATTTGATTACCTGTCATTTACATTGATTGAATTGGGGGAATATAATGCGATATATGTCACGTTAACAATTATTCTTCGTGTATAATAATGTGGACGTAAAAGTTATTTTTATAATGGTTTATTTTAATAACAAAGATGTTGCCAAACTGAGGGCTAAGCAACAAGTCGTGGTGATGGAGCAAAATTTCGTATATTATATTCGTTGTATAGAAACGCCCACACATTCCTAAAGAAACGACACATATCTCAGATTCTACAATGAAAACAATACAAACATTCAATATGGACGTAACTTGCGAAACATGCTGGTTATATAATAAATATATTGGGTTTAAAATATTTGACGATTGGTTAACAATATTTTTATAAATTTACAATAAATACAACGCGAAGGTATTTGAAGACCTTAGCGGAAAAACATTATCATAATCAAGATATAGATTTGAAAAATGTATTTTCAATGGGTGTTTTAGGCGAAATGGATATTTTAACTAATGATATAACTAACAATAAACAGTGTATCAATTGCAAGAACTGGCATTTATGTTACTATATTAAACTTTTTGTGAAAATAAAAATTCTTTTTTTTTATACTCAATAAGCTTATATTTTATATATAATGGTGCCAATAATACTTGAAAAGACGTCAAAAACATGGAAGACATAGATTAATTTGTCGCCAAAGGTTTCGTATCACAGCCGTTTGGGGCGCTGCTTATACGCTCGTACTGTTTATCTGTCACTGGCGATCTTTTTAATAACATTACACCGTCTTTCGCTTAGTATGGCAAAGTGCGTCATTAAAAGTTGCTTGATATATTGATAGAAAAATAATATGGCACTATATGAAAAATTTACATGATCATGACAGAACGTGTAAAATATTAATTAAGTAAGTGCCCACAATATATGAAAACAATACGCATGACAATTATATATATATATATAGACATATGTATTGTGTAATTGAAAATTGTAATTATAGTACACGTTAGTCATGTAAAAGGTCAAATATTTTCTCATAGCGCAGCTGGAAGTCTATTAAAATTTCGAGTATTACTTATTCTTGTGTCGACTTTAAATCGAGTTTGGCCGACCGCGAACGCGACAATGGAAACTGAATAATCAACGATGACTTGGAGTTGAACCAAGTGAAGAGTTGAGGAGTGACAAAGCAGTTTTTCGTTGGAGGGCCTTTGATTTCCCACCACATTAAGGTAGGAAGGCTTCACTCGTCACGTACAGTAATTTGCGCAAAGGATGTTCATCTCAGTTATAACAGCTTTCAGGTTACGGTTGACCAGAGAGATTGTCGGCAAAACATTACTCGTAATATTATATATATTATTATTATGTTGTGAGTAGGAAAAACGTCAATAAAATCAGAAGCATTTAGGCATGAAAGTCTTTAATACTTTTGAAATACGGATAAAATGAGATGTGACATTGGAGGCAACTCGTTTATGGAAATATCGATCAGTTCACTTTTCGAAGGGAAGAGGAAACCCGCAGGAAATTGCTATCTCAAGTGAACGTATTAAAAAAAATCTAATCCATTACTGGTTTTTTTAAGCTGATCAATAAAATTGCATAGGTATATTTAAATTGAGCATATGCTTGTTTTCATTCAATTCAATACTAGAAATACAAAATTCCACCAGTGAGTAGAGTCCACTTGAAATTGTCTCTGATTAGTCAAGATTAATCAATTCTTAGTGTTAATGAATGGTAATAAAATATAACGTGATCGATTTTTTAACAACCTGTTAGCTTCAAGCATTTGAAATCCAAAAACATTGGTTCGAATGAAATTTCGTTCGAAAATTCTTGCACATTTCAGCAACTTGAGACATTATGAAAACATATTTACAATATTAGTTTTTGTTGATGCAAATACGGTCAGCGACCTTAGGAGTTATGACAACATACTTGTTTATTGTTTATTCATTTGACCTTGAAAATGAATTTTGTTTTTGTTATCCTATGATGACATCATATATTCACTCATTATAATAACCGAAGATTCACATACTGTCATGATAAATTATTTTATGATTATTAAATATTCTTAGGCCCCCTTTATTATATTTTTTTTATTGCTCGTACTGGCATTACATAATTACGATAAAAAGATTTAAGTATGAATAGAAAACATGTTGTGTAGATATAAATGGTTGCATGTTCGTGATTGTCACATCGTATCATGCGGCATGACGAACAGCAGTGGTCTTCCATCAGCTCCTCGGCCAGACCACCTTCCTTCTCTGAGCAACCGGTTCTTTGATGGAACCCGATCTAATTTCAGGCCGCTTGTCATATCCTCGCCACGCTATTATTCTACCGAAGGAAACACCTAATAGGGACTGTCACTCACTCCACTTGTATTACCTTACTCTGCCAGCCACTGGGCCATTTATTAATAATATTATATATATATATATATATATATATATATATATATATATATATATATATATATATATATATATATATATATATATATTTCACTGTAAAAAAGTAGACGTAGGTATCTTAATACAACTTTCAAAATTAGTATTGACGCCCAACTGTGTCAAAGGTATCTAAATTATATATGCCATACATATAAACATAAGATATCGCATGAGTGGCTAACTGCGTGTGTAGTTCAAGTACATCAAGTAGCCAAAAACATGAGTTACCTGGCAAACATTATACTGTAAACATCTCTCTTCATATCTTCAGTTATATTTGACAGTAAAATGGGTAAATGCATTGTTACTACATGTCATATGGACTCAAACACTCTCACTACATCTAGGCTCACTTTTTACCAAACACTACTTCTTTAACATTTTTAAAATATTATTGCGTTTTAATCGCCAAAGTATTGTCACAGCCACTCTCAGTGATCACTGAAAATATGTTGAGTGAGGGTAACACACTTATGCCTTTATCGAATAGGGGAGAAGAGTGCAACAATACGGGTTTGCACGAAATTGACATGAATTATTTATATGCAATGCGATATCTGTGGCATAAATTCAATGAAACCTCTTATAACGAGCACCTGCTGTAGTGAGTATTTGGGATGACGATTGAAAAAGTTACTATAATCTTTAGAAATAATGCGTAAAATCATTGAAAAGTGAGAACGTGGTGTGAGGGGAAAAGTTAAATTCCGAAACGAATTATGCTCGTTATGAGAGGTTCCACTATGATTTATATGATTATACTTTGTTGTCGATTATTCCGCAAACGGTCATGATTGGTTGACTCAACATTACACGAACAAGGCTTATTGAATGTGAAAAAGTATGACGATTTTCCACGATTTCCGTTTATAGACAAAGGACTGCGGTATCATCATAGTTCCTTGGGTACCAAATCATCAATCAATAATGAAATTCCACAGATTTTATACAGGATTCTTTTCAATTTACTGTAACTCAAAGTAACAAAAAAATTCAATTTAATTTAATCGCATACCGTGATTGAAATTATAAGTAAGATTGCATCGGTACAGGTGGATTATCGACATTTTAAAAATTCAAAAGCGTACTAAAAGACAGAGTGTAGTGGTAATGGCGGTGTCCAGCTGGTGCTAGCTTTGATGCATTAATAAACACGTGGGAGTTTCGAGTGGAGACAAGTTAAACAACTAATAAATTTATTAATTTTGGAGGTATAAAGTATCAAAAAGAGTCGATGGATTAACGAGTGTAAGCACAGAGCAACCTCGGATGGAGTATGAATTCGCCCCACGGCAGATGGTAAATGAGAGATAGGGAGGGACATATAGTTAGACAGAGATATACAAGACCTGAGGAGTAGTAGTGGAAGAGGACGAGGAGTTGGAGGAGGAGGAGGAGGTCCACCCACCGCCCCCTGGTGCTATGGTATTACAGAGCTTCAGTCGCTCAACCGCTTTGGTTGCGATATGAACATCACCATTCTCTATAACAGCCATTCCTTTACACGCTGCTATGAACATCGAAAGAATTAAATACGTTACCTATTTGTAACATTAAAAATACCGCATATTAAAATAAACAATTTCTCACTATTTCAACAAGAATATATTTAACCAATTGGAATATTTCTATACATATCATCATCACAAGCACTCCAGTTCAGTGATGAAGAAAGGCTTCCCGCACCAGCATCTTCCACTATTTATTTTTATTTTAAATTTATTTCTGTAATTAAAAAAATACTAAACAGACGAGCTAAAAAAATCTTGCGTGTCTTTTGGGACAACCTTTATAAAAACACAGGCTCAATACTTTACATTATTTAAGTCCAAATCTTTAAACTAAAAAAAATCATTAAACATGCTGTATTACTCATTTTTTTAATCAATAACTTGTTAAAAAATCAACGTACATTTTGTATTTTTAGAAATTGGTTTGATTGTTGCTTATTTCACAAACATTCTCCTTTCTATTTATGGTTTTTGTAGCTCTTTTTATAATTTTTCATTTTATTTTAATACTAATAAGGATTGCAGTATACTTTTTTGAGTCTTATACTGTATTATGATATTTATTTATAATATTAAATGAAATAATCAGTTACATACACGTGTTGTTATATATTATTATTTGTTTGCATAGGTTATCACAATTTAATTATGTCATTCTTCCATTAAAAGATATGTAATAATAAAAAATATTTACGAATATCTTGTAGTTAGTTTGTTAGTAAAAAATCAAGCAATGGAGTTTGTTTAATAATATTCGAGGATACAACGTGAGATACGTGAATGGAATCGACTATCGATAATAATACATAATACGCTTTGATTATGCTTTTTATTACGATAAATACTACGTTAATATTATTCTGTTCATTCATAATGTTATTCGTATTCCAGACGCAGAATGTCGCAAAATATTTATTTGTAAATTCAAATAGTGTTCGTCAATAAAGTAAGGGTAAAAAAAGCAAAGCGAAGACTTGTCGATAAGAAACTCACGTACTTATTTATCGATAGGACATTACGTCATGAATTATAAGACTTCAAAGTTCACAGACACTTAAATGCATAAATAAATATTACATCGCCTAGAAATTTTCCCCCCAAATTGGAATTCATTAATAGCTAATCAAGATTCTGAATATTTTCTTACAAAAAAAAATATATCCCGTTAAATTGTCTGAAACAAAGTTTGTTCAGATTCGTTTATTTATAAGGAGATTAATCGAGTAAAATTTATTTGATATGTATTTGTATTTTAAATGTTTTTCAACGACTGATGGAGCACTGCATATTTCATATGAGATTCTGAGGAATAAGTCCAAATAAATCTAGGAGAAATGTAGTAAACCCGTGCAATGCTCTATCATTATTACTAAATAAACTTAAATGTCATGATTATCAAACAATTTGTATTAAAAATCAATAAATGTACCTTTTTTATACTAAAACTGTAGGCTTTGATTTTGCGTCTCAAAATATCAATGCTTTCGGATAACATGAAAAAGTCGATAAATTAAGAGACTCATAATCAAAAGCTTCTAAATCCAGTTCGAATCAACTCAAGTAAAAACAGATTTATTACATCTAACTTAGGTTTAAGATGATGAAAACAATAAAAACCGTATTTGCGAGCTTTTGATTCTGAGGTCCTCAATTTAACACCCTATATATTATTTTCACAATTCGTCACTATTTTTTTTGTTTTTCTGTGCTTATAAGTAAGACTTCTTTTATTATTATATTTTCGAAAAATCCTTAATGAGGCTTGTTATCAAATAAATAAATTATGTGTAGTAATAATCTCTTTATATTAAAACTATGTATGTATGCATGACAAATAGGGTGGAAAATACCTTCCGTATGTATAGTGACAGTGTGACGGCGAATGTATTAAATTAACTGATGATAGAGTATTAAAGTTTTTTTTATGGATGTAAAAATATTGTTTGTCACCAAGATTCGAGATGAAATTTGTTTGTAAAAAATAGAATATTTGCAATGCACTTGAAGATGTCACCATTTCGCGCAAAACCTCCAAATGGTGCGATGACTCGACTTGTCAACTTGACATTAAATAAATAAAAATTGCGGGTGATTTTAAAAATACGGTAAATGCAAACATGGCAGACCTATATGTATTGATATAGTTACATAAACAAGATAATGAAAATGGTGATGGAATATATCGTAGTCCAGTGTATTAGTCACTTACAATATTTTTTATGGACGCGGTCTTTGGGGACATGAAACATGTGGAGTTGCGTCATCGCCACTCTAATGAAAACAGACTCTTCACAATATTATAATATTCTGTCTTTTAACTTTATTATTATATAAAAAAGATAGAACAACATTTATAATTGGTCGTTTGAATTCGTTAAAAATAAGAGTTGGTAACTAATAAGAAGCTACATATATACTACAGATGCAGTTTCAGTTAAACAGATCGTCAACGTATTAAATCCATATTAATCGTATTAAATAACAATTTATTAACGAAAATGTGTATAAATTGGGCATATGTTTTTGTCAACAAAAAAATATTTTCATTGAAAATAATAAAATATATTTTACAATATTGTTTTGTGTACCCAGAAATATTTTTAGTCAGATGACATTATTTTATGTAATATTATGGTATACAAAATGCCACTATTACATAGGGTTACCATCAGATTGTCAAAACCCGCGAACATCTCTCATTGGTCACATCTTTGACGTAATTTAATGTGGTGTGATCGATTTTGATTAGAACTGATATAAGAAACACAGAATAGTAAAAAGTCTAACTGGGAGTATACATTATTAAGTAATTGTTTTAGAATAATTTTACAAAATTTTGCGAAAAAAGAAGATAATAATATCACTATTTGTAATCCAATATCTTAAACCAAAATACAAATTCGGTATTTTGTTTTAAATTATTTAAATAATTTTTGTGTTATTTTGTATGTAGGTACATATTCGGCTCAGAGTAAGGAAATTTTTATACTTTAAGGTAAATTTTTATACTCGGTTTCCCCAAATAAAATATTATATTGTATTGAGTCATTTTATGTCTAGTAATTACACATAGAATGAGAAGGTACAAGAAGAAAGAGATTACTTTTTTATTGTCAAATTGTATTATTGTATTTGAATTTTCATATATGAACAGAACAATTTTATAAGATAAAATTATTATTGTAAATTCAATTAAAATACCCCGAAACAGTTTAGATGAACCCACATAGACTACGTTTGTATAAATAATTAAAATGAGGCGTTTAGTTCCATAATCAAGAACGCTTATCAAATAATAAAGGTAATCGCAATGCTCGAATGCAGAAAAAATTAATTTCAACCATTCTAAAGTATTGACTTACTTAAAACTGGAATTAGGACATCCTAGCTATTTTTTTGTATTATTATTTATGGATATTGTAGATCAACCCACTGTGGGATAATATCTTTGTGTTGCATGATTAAAAGTATGTGAAATGAATTAGCATTAATGCGATGGGAACTGTTTGATAATAATTGATATAAAAGTGAGACAATAGTGGACATCATCAGCAAATGGACGGATAGGAGATTGTTCCAAAATGTAATGCTAATAGACACACAGCCTCCATTATAACGGTCACTTATGCAAATTAGTTTACTTTATACAGACACACATACACGCACTAACCTAACAACCAGCTTTGTGTGTGCTATTACCAGGGTTGCCAAAAAAACATACCATAGACAACAGATCAGTGTTATAAAAAAAACCTAGGCGAAAGGGTAAAAAGACTGTTACAATGTTAATTAATTAATTTGGTTGTACATTATAGGATAGGGATATTTAATTTATTTATAAATACATATATCATACTGCAGTATCACTAGAGCATAACGGGAGATCCCAAATCGCACTCATGATAATGCAGGACTTAATGTTATAAGCAGAGTCCGCCAAATGCCATTTTTCTATATTATAATGATACTTTTTCTCTCTCTTTGACTATTGAATAATGGGATTTTAAGTAGTACCTACATAATAGTATTTGAGAGAATTGTTTTCATAAAACAATGTTTTATAATGAATTTGTATTTTTATGCATAGAATGCCATTTGTGCTACCTTTTTTCGAGCCACATTTCATACAAATAAAAGCCACACTTTGGAGGCCTCTGGTTATAAGTTATAAAGCAGTAAAGAGCAAATATGTAAAATGGGAGAAACTAACGGACAAAATATTAATGTATCAGTAACTCATAAACGTATCTACAGAAAATCTGTTTTTGACTTAAATATACCTAAAGCTTTACCCACTTTCACCGATACTGTCGATTAACAAAAATCCACCTTTTTAATTAAAAAAACGTTGTTAAAAATGTATTTTTACATAAGGAGTAGTTCTCTATGTGAACCTCTCGAATTTTAAATGAAAACTTTTGTATAATAACCGTTTTATTTGCATAATTATTATAGACACATTATTTCATTACATGAAGTAAAGTAAAAATATTGATTGACAAGGATTCTTTTGTTATTTTATACAAGATAAAAAAGTGCACTGCGACTTGGGATCTCCCGTAATCCTCTGGTGGTACTGTAGTATGATATAATAATAAATATATTTATAAAAAAAATAAGTGTGAAAATTGAAATTAGTTTGTAGATAGATTTTTTGTACCTGACTCATTTTATAATAAGTTAATATTTTAAAGTCATTTTTAATGATACATTGATAGCATAACTTCAAATATTATTCATATATTATAACAACACATAGTCTTAATTTATTTTCAATCGATATTCTTCACAATGAAGGTTAAATCGCAATTTTTCAATGTGAAAATATTAGCAAATACTCATTTTAGAATGTGACAAGATGTTTACAGCATGAAGGGTAAATCTGAATAATTTTCCGGGAGATTTCACCAGACTCGACTAATCGTTGTTGAAATAATCATTCCATTTTCCATAAATTTTTATGACATTGAATAATCGATTAAAACAATATGCAAACGCAGTACATACATTGTATTATAAGGTGTGAAATTAATCAAAAACAATTCTGGTAATTGCGAGTAAGCGATTGCACAAGCAGATCCATTGTCTTTTCTCGAATGAAAACACACACAATTCAATAATTATTTTGCAATGTTAGATTATGGACGAAGGCCATGTGTTAATGATTTGGATTATTCAATAATAAAAGTGACACCCTTGCTACTGGGAAACATGCATAATGGATGTGTGTTTTATGATAACAATAAATAAGACTACATTTTCTCTTTTTCTGGGAATGCGTCGCACGTTAGCCTTGCGATTGGATATTCATCGCACCGAACACTATTTTTATACAATACAAACTTTACCACAAAAGATATTCTAAATATATGAATGGTTATCATTGTGGACTTTAACAAAATATATATTAAAAAAACCTTATGAAAATATGACAAAACCAGGACTTTCTTAAAAGACGCATTAGAGTAACTCTTTTCATTTTCGAGTAAAAGAATGTGTTGTATTACACTTTTTTGTAGATCGTTAATGTTTTTACATTATAATCCAAGCTCATACGAGAAGGTGAAAAAACAGGTTTTATATAACTATTTTAGAGCACTGCCCGACATACAATTTTAATTATATTGCTTTATTATGTGGTAAAAATATTTTACTCTGTTTGAATTTTCGTATATTAACAGAAAAAACGTTAGTAAAATATAATTACTATTTTTATTTGCATTCATCTTTAAAGTTTGTCCCGTGAATATAATATCTGATGTAAATATCAGAGAGTTGAAATAAAATAATACAATAATCAAATATTAAAGCAATATTTTAAAGGAAATCGTGCAGAGCTCGAATGAGTCGAATTTCTTCATTGCACCGATTTGGACTAGGTCTGTTTATAATATAAATATTGGTGTGTGGTCGGTTCTTGGTATTTATTACTTATGAACATCTTGAATTTAATGAAATTCAAGATGTTATATAAAATACAAAAGTACACAATGGTGTACTTTTGTATTGTAGACTTTCAGCAAACCTTCGGTATATTATATCACAATTGATAATTGATTATACATATCGCCTGCTCCAGCGTATAATATCGTAAGTGCAAAAAAAGAACAATGTGCTCTTAAGTCTTTATGGAACTGAGCCACATATTGCATATATGAAATGTATGAAACGTCAAAAAATGTTGCTTTTCAATGATTATTTAACCTTTTAAGTGGGACTTTTTCGAAATAGTAAAATAGTCCTATTTGACCGGCAATTAATGTAGATTCATCTATTATCTATAACATATTTCATGCCCAATAGAAGGTATTTAATCGTTATAACAATTAAACCGAAAGACAGGCAGTGTTAGCAGATCCATAAAGATTTAAAGAGCACACAGAATTTTAATGCACTTACGATATTATACGCTGGAGCAGGCGATTTGTACGAAATTTCATTTTATTATAAATCTAACAGTCCAGTTAATATTTTTAAGGAACGATGACAATTCAGATGTATTTATTCTCTATAAAACAACACTTTTTGATTAAACCAATAAAGTAAGATTATTAATTCATGTATTTCAAGAAAAAAAGGCTTTAGCAATCGCCAAAATGCAATATGTTAATAACTTTTAAATGATTCGCAACAAAGTGTGTATTTATTTCTAACTTCCTTTGGCAGTAAATCTTGTGTTTTAAACATCCGCCAACCAGCCAGCGTACCAGCCATTAACCAGCGTGATAGCTCAGGGGATAAGACGCGTGACTACTAATACTGTGGTCATAGGTTCGAATCCCACTCAAGTCAAGAATTTTTAAAAATTGATTTCATCGGTTATTACGACTGGGAGATCAGGAATAATATTAATAAAATCCCGATCGATCGTCTTGATCCAGGTTTACTCTGATTTCCTGGATTGTAAGGTAAATACCGAGACGATTATTAAGTCGGGCAGAGCCGCTCTGTCGGTGACCTGTGTAACTAGTAATAGTTAAGATCACCGACAGACAATTAACACGTTGTTGTGTATAAATACCTCCTCAAAGAAAGCTCCATCAGAGATGTAGGTTCTCTGGTATTCCAGAAGACTGTGTTCTCTTAATAATAATAAAAAAAAAAAATAAAAAAATCCGCCGGATTAAGTCGTCCATTCGGGATGCATACTTGAAACACACTTTCTAATAACAACGACAGGAGGCTTATTAATATGGAGTCATCAAAAAGGAGACAATCACTTAAATACAAGATTATAATAATATGGGAAGGAGGAGTGTAAGAAGACAGGAGCGATATAGTAAAGTAAAGTGGACGCAGACGCCTGTGACGGGTATGCTTGATAGAAGATTGCTGTACCATGCGTCAAACCAGATGATGATAACCCATGGAGTCAGGGATAACAAACTATCATTACAAAAAATATAACATTAGTAAAAAAAATATTGACGACCTACAAATACTACCAGTATCATACAGAAGCAGGGTTGTAATGTTTTTTTTTAAATATATTCCTATATATAAATAATTAATATGATTTTTCATATGCAATTGAGACATTTTTTGAGTAATTTATATAAATTCATTTTTTATACAAGAAGACGATTAAATTAAATCTAACAATTGAAACCGTTTTTTTTGCATTTTCACCCCCTATCTATGGTTACAAAAGTATATTACTGGAAATTATAAAGCATGTAATAAAGCCTTTTGTTTAATAAAAAATATCGTCGATAACAATGCATTGTCGTCATTGCAGCAATGGGTTTAAATAAAACAAGTAAAAAATTGTTTTGATCGGTTATTACGACTGGGAGATCAGGAATAATATTGATAAAATCCCGATAGATCGTCTTGATCCAGGTTTATTCTGATTTCCTGGATTGTGCTGTAAATACTGAGGCGATTATTAAGTCCGTGACCTGTGTAACTAGTAATAGTTAAGAATTAACACAATTTTGTGTCTAAAAAAATGTAAAAACACTTTCAAAAGCCCCTCGAGACATATATAATATATTTATTTAAAAAAATAGTGGAATCTTAATATAGGTTCTTAATCTGTTACAGATCTTTGTAACTAGTAATAGTTAGGATCGCTTACAAATAATTAATTAACAAGTTGTTGTATGTAAAAAAAAACCTCCTTAAAAAGCATATTTGAATAAATATAATGTCATAAATGTAGGTAGGTATATGATAATTCAATAAAAATTAATGATAGATTTTTTCAAGTGCATTACTGTGTTCAAATTGATTTATAGTTTGATTAATGCACAAGTGTAACTAAAAACACCTTAACAAAAACAGGTTCAACTCGATCCAAAGATCGATCGTTAAAATCAATTTGCCAGCAAATGGCAATGCGACAACTTCAGACACGAGAAAGTTTCTACTCGATGTTTATTCGGTACGTATTTACCGACTGTGAAAATGGATCTACGGAATATTACGGACAGTTTTGAAACATGTTTATAGTCAAATTTACATGTTGTTGAACCGCGTCAGTTGGCGCAAATAAAAAAAAAACTTGTACAACAAGTCATTGCGTAGTGAGAGCCGCAATAGCTCTTGGCGCAAAGGTTGCTCAATTTACAAATCGAAAAGTAGTGAGCATATTTAGATTATTAGAGACTTGAAAAGCGCTGTCTGTATAAATAAAAGAGAGCTAAGCCCCGATATTGGTCTAATCTAAGAGCAAAGATCCCGGGGCTGGTTTTTATAAGCACACACTACAAACCCTCGATCACGATATGCGTCTTAACTTAGTGATTGTCATCGGCCAAGACTCAATTAAAAAGCGTGTCTGTCAAATGTCATCAGCGGGTTTAATTGATCACGATATTTTAGAATGGCAACACTATTGTAAAATGTAGTTATGGTGATTTCTGTCCACTTGTGTTAAATCCAACATACATATGAATAGGGTGACCGCCTTTCCGGTGATACTACGAGAAGTTTCCGGCATACATTTTGAATTTGATTCAATTTGGTCAATGATGTTTTATACATCAGGAAGGAGAAACCTTGTCAATTATTAACGTTATTCATTAAAAAATATATATATAATTGCGACTCACATTTTTACACAGGTACTTACTGTAGGTACGAAAATAACTCATGGTCTGATTAGTTAGTGCAACACAGTATAAGTACTTCGCCTGCTTCAGCGTATAATATCGTAAGTGCAAGAAAAATTATGTGTGCTCTTAAGTCTTTATGGAACTGAGCCACATATTGTATGTATGAAACGTCAAAAAATGTTGATTTTCAATGATTATTTAACCTATTAAGTGGGACTTTTTCGAAATACTAAAATAGTCCTATTTGACCGGCAATTAATGTAGATTCATCCATTATCTATAACACATTTCATGTCTCTGTCAAAACAAGGTATTTAATCGTAAACTGTTATATGTTATAAATAATAATTAAACCGAGTGACACGTGACAGGCAGTGTTACCACATTAAATATGTGGCTCAGTTCCATAAAGACTTAAGAGCAAACATAATTTTTTTGCACTTACGATATTATACGCTGGAGCAGGCGACTTGCAAGCCAGTAGCTGGCAAGCTAATTACTTCAAACTTTTTTTTTTACACTAACCACTGGCCTTCCTCCCTGTGTCAACCTACCCCTAGCCATAAAACTGTAAAATGTCAATTTGCACGACATTGCGCAGTTAAATATTATACTCGTCGTGATATCCACTGTTAGTACTGGGACTGTGTAACCAGTTCTTTAAGAACATAAAATATATAACTAATCTATTTTATGTTTGTAGAACAAATGTCATATTTTATACAAGTTCGTCACTGGTCAATGTGAAACTGCAATATCACCAATTACAGCTGTTTGCGGTAAATTGGTGGCTGAGCTGTATAAAGTAAATATATGAGACTTGCTCTAAAACATAATAAATAAAGAGTAGATGGATTATTACATATACAATTGAAACCCCAATATTTGATTGATTCATATGAAATAAAATCACTGGATATGTACGAATAAAATAAAATTGGCCATTCGAGTTTAAATCGTATTGAATAATATATTTTTCAAATGTATTGAGTGGGATCATATGGAAATAACAAGTTAAACAAGTTTGCGAAAAGTATGTATGTATGCATCCCTTTAAAAACATCAAATGCAACAAACATGTTTCTTTAAAGAGTTTTTGTATTATTATTTTTTTAACAATACCATTCATAGTTTAAAAGTGCATTATTTTTTAAGATGATTTGTGATCTCACATAGCGAATTCGCATATCCCATATAATTTTATTATGATATTAATTTTTATTTCTTCTGAATATGTTGCTATAACTGGACTCCGTTAGATCCAAATATTGTATATTTTTGGATAATCAAATTAAAAATGTTACTCTTCAAGTAAATCTACTTTTAGTAGTAAATAATACAATTACCAATATTTATTAATCAATTTTCGATATGAACAAGGAAAGCTCTTTGGCACCATATATATATTTATTGTAATTGAATATTAGTACTGGGATAACCCATAATTGGGTATACATATTAAAAAATAAGGTATATAATTATAAAAATTTAATATTATTCAATCGAAGAATGTAGAAACAAAACTACACCAATTACAGATTTTTTTAATATGAAACTAACTGTGACATTATTTTTAGAAAACATGCCACTGGTGTTAACTAATGAAATTTTTGTCTCGCTCAAGGGGCTTGGGGGGGATTTTACTGGATATAAAAAATAAAAATGTGTCCATCTGACCTGTTTATGATAATTATTCGAAGGGGGGTAAAGCAGGTCGTATAGGTATGTTGTTAATGAATAGTGGTCTATTCTTTGGACGAAATAAACAGAGCGTGGAACAACTCGCTTTATCGCCAACGCCCATATTTTCAAACAATACGTAGATAAACAAAAATAAAGAAAATGCAAATTTCTCATATTTTGTATAAACAGTTGTGTAGTTATACTGTATCGAACCAAAGATAGGTGAAGCATCTTTTCCATACCCACGGACTGAAGATGGGTGTTAATGATAAGGAAGTACTTTCTGTTATCAAAGAAACACCTTGTTGTATATATTTATATCGCTCCTTTCAGAAGAATGACACATTTATGTAGAAATTTATTAATATTTCGTTTAATAACAATATTTAGGTATTGGGGAGAAAAAATATCTCTGACTATGTTCATATAACAATTTCGAGAAAAAAACATAAACGTCACTCGTAGTTAGGTTAGGTTAAGAATTAATTTATTTATATAAAAACTACCCTAACTAAATTAACCCCAATCAATATTTTTAAAAACGTATCTACAAGTTTATAAGAGAAGGTATTTTTTTCTATATAATAGTAATATATTATTAAATAATATAATGTTGCAACTTGAGTTATAATTAGTTAAGATCATTAAGAGTAAAACTGCATATTTAACAAGAAAATAATTACCCATTACGAATAAATAACCATGAACTCAGCATTAACCTGTTTTTGCTATCACTAACTTACATTTTACCAACATTTTTAATAAATTTAAATTGTTGAAGCAGGGAAATAAAACTTGAATATGTGTGTTATTTAAAAGAAATCTGTCATAATAATCTTTATGATCAGTACTTTCTATTTTGCAGATAATAAAAAAAAGAAGTTTAGTTCGTGGTTAAGGAATTGAACGCCTCATAGAATGTAAATTATTAATGCAGATATTCGATAGCAATTTAAATTGCCACCCGTTGACAGTTCGCCGAGAACAGATTTCGCGTTCTATTAGGCAAGGCCTTAAATCAGTTTTACATCGGATAGTGTATTTTTATTTTATTATTGTATTTTTATAAATTTATTTTGTGTTATAATATAAAAAAATAAATATATATATATATATATATATATATATATATATACCTCTCCTATATATATATATAGCTTTTTTGAGAGGGTTTTTTATACACAAAAACGTGTTAATTGTCTGTCGGTGATCTTAACTATTACTAGTTAAACAGGTCACCGACTTAATAATCAGTATTTACTTTACAATACAGGAAATCAGAGTAAATCTAGATCAAGACGATGGATCGGGATTTTATTAATATTATTCCCGATCTCCCAGTCGTAATAACCGATCAAATCAATTAAAAAATCTTAACTTGAGCGGGATTTGAACCCATGACCACAGTATTTGTAACCACGCTTCTTATCCTCTGAGCTATTACGCTGGTTTAGTGAAAGGTCGTCGATGTATTTGAGAGGAGTAGGGCAATTTTCATGACATATTGGGATATAGTTAATGTGAAAAATGTGTAATATTTGCAGTGTGCAGTATTGCATCGTAGCTGAAGTGCGGTGATGGTGGAACGTCCTTGTACACAAGAACAATGGTGCATAGCTTCACGTGATGATGATGATGATGATGATCATGATGATGGTGGATGGTGGTCCTGACTTGGCCACTCCCACTATACTATAGTTCTCTTGTGAGCCCCTCACGATCACATTTGCATACGTTTAGTACGACTGATTTATCTGCTCGTGGCACCAACGACACGCTCGCCTCATAGAGTATGTCTCCTTTCATAATACAACTTTCAAAATTAGTATTGACGCCCAACTGTGTCAAAGGTATCTACATTATATATGCCATACATATAAACATAAGATATCGCATGAGTGGCTAACTGCGTGTGTAGTTCAAGTACATCAAGTGGCCAAAACCATCAGTTACCTGGCAAACATTATAATGCAAACATCTCTCTTCATATCTTCAGTTATATTTCACAGTAAAATGGGTAAATGCATTGTTACTACATGTCATATGGACTCAAACATACACTCAAATACATCTAGCCTCACTTTTTAACTACTTCTTTAACATGTTTAAAATATTATTGCGTTTTAATAGCCAAAGTATTGTCACAAGCACTCTTAGTGGCCACTAAAATGTTGAGTGAGGGAGACGCGTATAATATCGTAAGTGCAAAAATTGCAAGACAATGTATACATACTTGAAAGTTTATCATCGGAGCACTTTTGTTAGAAGCATTGCGATTATATACAAGAATATCCACTTAAAATACCCCCCTGATAATAGTAACTGGGCACTGAATAGTTTAAAAAGTGTTTTGAGTTAGTTCTAGGATATTTATCTTGATTAGTTTCGCACGATGACCAAGTCTAATTACGAATTTAACGCCCCCCAACTGACAGACACACTAATGTGAATTACTGCCAATTTTAACCCAGCGTTAGGTCACTAAAATAAAATAACCGACAACGGCTTGTGGCCTCATAATTACGAAAAATCATAAAAAATATCGGCTTAATTAGTATGTTAATAGGATATGCTGGATAAACTTGTATATATCGCCTGCTCCAGCGTATAATATCGTAAGTGCAAAAAAATTATGTTTGCTCTTAAGTCTTTATGGAACTGAGCCACATATTTAATGTGGTAACACTGCCTATCACGTGTCACTCGGTTTAATTATTATTTATAACATATAACAGTTTACGATTAAATACCTTCTATTGACAGAGACATGAAATGTGTTATAGATAATAGATGAATCTACATTAGTTGCCGGTCAAATAGGATTATTTTACTTTTTCGAAAAAGTAGGTTAAATAATTAATGAAAATCAACATTTTTTGACGTTTCAAACATACAATATGTGGCTCAGTTCAATAAAGACAAATTTTTTGCAACTACGATATTATACGCTGGAGCAGTCGATATATGCCGATTCTGCTTCAAATAGCTTGTGGTATCTAGAAATACAACCCCGATATTCATAAATATACAGAGTATACCAAATTATTAATGAAAAAAATACGCATTGCTTTTAATTAATAGGCATTAATAAGAAGACAACAGAAACACATAAATAAATATTCTTCCACTCATAATTGATTGAGTCTAATCTGGATTATCGAAGCTTTATTGAACGTCCATTAAATTAGTGTCTCTTATTAGGAATTTAAAAAAATACATATTAACGTTCTTGGGTCCGTAAAAAATGTTTTAACAGTGTTTAAATATTTGTACGTTAAGAAAATCAGGAATTTTTAAATACCAAGAGGTTATTATTAATAGTAGAGTACCACTAATAAACTATAATTTACTTTAAAATATCATTGATTAAAAGTCCCCCATCTATAAGATATAAATTATTCAATTTCATATTATACAGAAAAATAATTGATATAATTATTGAATTCCTATTCCAATGAGATAAATAAATTATACAAGAATAGAAACCCCAAGTTGTATTTATATCAGAAGCTTTTATTTATAAAGATACTGTGAAAACTTATATGCATATTAATTATGTATGTGTATATTTTCTTTAGGAGTGTGCAAACTATAAATTATTATAAATTTACAATTTGAATCAAATACAAAAACATTATATAGGAGTAAGAAGAGTATTTGGCATAAAAATAAAGTAATAAATTTCAACAAACGTATAACAGCTTAAAAGTATAGTTTATTTGATTTAATTATATAGTTATAATGTGTATATTAAATGAAAGACAAACCTATATGTTTGTACCAAGATATTATAATAAAAAAACACTTATATTTAAAGTTCTCTTCAATGTAAACTGGCTTTTTAGATATGTAGATATAAATGAAATATAATTCCTAGCTATTGTCACACCCTTCTTATGGTAGAATTATTTATTACCTGATTATAGAAATGAAGATATAAAATAAAAGTATTTTTTGCGCAATAATAAACAAACACTCATAGCGAGCATGTGTTGATAATGTTGAATGTGGGAAGATAAAAAAATAACGACTTAAATCGATCGATTTTATGAGATAATATCATACGAAATTCGATAGAATTGTAAATATTTATATAAACACAAGCCAACTGTGCTTGATAGTATTGACCAAATTAGGTCGTCCAAACTCTAATATAATAATTGATTAGTCTGGCTAGTAAAAAATAAATAAGTTTGATAAGAAAGTCATAAAATGTAGGTACTGTTAAGCCGCATGCAGTCAGACGATGGCGCCAAGAACACTTCATATGAAAACAGGCATAAAAAGAATACCATTAAACTACTCATATAAATACAACATAATTCTGATTATTCAACTGGTTATATTCAATAATATATGATCAGACGTAAGCTAAGTGGATGTCCAGACCTGTTTCGGGGTGTTTGAGCACTGCAAGAAACATTTATATTAAAATATCTGATATTTTCATGATACAGTTATCATTTGAATTCTAGGAAGATTTTAAAGATAGGAATTTTACATTGTTAATACCCGAAAATTCAAATAGATAATACAATTTATCAAACAATAAAAAAAAGTCCTGCAGTACTCTACAATTTTGATCATTTGACACCCTGTTTTTTCAACCCCTTAGGCGAGGTTAGGTTACTTTAATTATATTATCTGATATTTATACAATTTATTATTAAAACGATATAAAAAACATTGCAGTGTCCAATTTTGAAACCAGTTAAATCACCCACTCTAGATTTGAATTAACAAATTATTAAATCACTTTTTGTAGGAGCAAAAATGTTATCTTTAGAATAAATACCGTGATTAATATCACCAATCTGAGCCGTTTGTGGTAAGTTAATTATATTCTCCGCTTATTTAAAGTGTGACGTTTGCACAATATATAAAAGTTTTTATAAATATTAATAGTGAGATATAATATATATAATTCTCTAAGTGTGTGTATGTTATATGTCTGTATTTCTGTACGGGTCCTTCCCTCAACCATCCTTAGAGTATATATAAAAAAAATCAAAATTCTTTCGAATGAAAAAACAAACTTATTATCTTCGTATTAAAAACAAAGCAGAGCATCTAAAAACAATATCGATTGAAAATATTAAATAAATTTAAAATATTTTTAGATGTATTTAATTTGATAAAGCATAATAATTCTACATTTTTTACTTCACTTTTAAAATAAAAAAAATCTTCTAATCGATAAAAAAAAACACTTTAAAGTAAAAATGAATTCAAAACTCAAATATAACCAAGCAGAACATAAAAAACATTAACAAATTGAAAATTTCAATTAAAATTACCCTAGTTTTAGTATAATAAGTTTACAAAATCGTATGCATGAAGATAGAAGACAGTTTTAATAAAAAAAAAAAATTAGTAATCAGTCAATTTTGTTTGTATAACAAACCTTTTTGTTTAATATTATTATGTAACATATTGCTATTTTTACCTAAATATTTATTATGAAATTATTAACCCCCTTATAATTAAGCCTTCCTGGGTTATGATTATAATGCAAAGGTTTTTTTTGAGTGGTAACATAATGGTAAAATGTCATTTGGGATGTGCATGTGTGTGGCTGAGTGAGAAGGAAGAAGAGCAGGTCTTGGGTTCTTGGAAGGCTGATCCTTTCTCGGCCAAACAATGAAACACGATACACTGCGTTATTTGAACAATTGTTTTCAATTGCACATCTACTTCTTATCTGCTTTTGTATTTTCTGAGGGTCTCCAAGAATGTACGGGTGTAAATAGTGGCTTTTAATTGACGCCAGGCCCCAAGGACAGGTTTTGGAGGAAATTCCTACACAACAAGGTTCTTACATTTATTTGTTTACAACACTAAATAATGTCTCTTATTTTTCTATCAACCTAAGGCTAAATGGATTCTCAAAAACAGTTAAGTAAATGGTAAAATGCATAGATATAATATAGATAATTGTGCTTGATTTCTAAGGTAGCATTTATAAAATTTCTCATGCCTTGCATCCAAACTGTACGTATATTGGCGGCTTATTGTTTGAGATTTGGATTGCGTAACTTTTACAAATATTAAGCTATTAGCTAATTGGAAAACAGGTTTCAATGTTTCATAAACAAAAAGGCAGTCGTCGCCATAGAACCTACGTATGTGATATAAACATAAGATATCGCATGAGTGGCTAAATGCGTGGTTAGTTCAAGTGGCAAAAAACATGAGTTACCTGGCAAACATTATACTGTAAACATCTCTCTTCATATCTTCAGTTATATTTCACAGTAAAATGGGTAAATGCATTGTTACTACATGTTATATGGACTCAAACATACACTCAAATACATCTACTAAGACTACTTCTTTAACATGTTTAAAATATTATTGCGTTTTAATTGTCAAAGTATTATCACAGCCACTCTCGGGGGTTACTAGAAATGTATTGAGTGAGGGAGACACACTTATGCCTTTATCGAATAGAAGAGAAAAGTCCAATAAATACATGGGATAAACAAAATTACACGAATTATTTATTGAATTATCGTAACAGGATTCGACGTTTGAAATGTTATAATTATAAAGCTAGTCATTGCAGTGTTCTAATACCCTAAAACTGGTTACAGCATCTACATAGCCTACGTTTGAATAAATCATTAAAATAACGTTTTAGTTCCATAACCACGAACTCAATCAACATTAACCAGTTTGGGATTTTTTGCTATCACGATCATTTGTCAAAACATTGTTTTATTAGATCAAATTATTAAGACACGGAAGATGAATATGCGCGCAATTTTAAAATTCCTTTTTATAGATGAATTAAGCCTAATTATAAAGAAATATGAGCAGGACAACTTGTGGAATTAGTGGTTATAGAACTATAGGCCTTAAATAATAAACCACTTTTGTACTTTCCTTCCTTAATATTAATAACATTTGTCTACTCTTAATCTTGAATTTTATTCATATTATATTACTGAATAACAATTGATTATCTTATTGCATACGGATTTATGAAATCACTCAGTTGAATTTATTCAATAAAATAATATATTGTGCTTTCTTTAGTTATTCATAAAGTTTCGCTTTGAGAATTTATACATCAGTGACTTTTAATCTAGCAATCAAACGGTGGATAGAGAAAAAATATTATTGTATTATAATTGCCTGATTATCTACTTTTTTAAATTGGTAAATTAGCTAGCATTTGAACTTATATAAAATTTCACATTTCCTCTATGAAAATATTAATCATACAAAAATATATTGAACTGTTTTTTTTTAATTTTTCAATGTTAAAATAATATGAATTCATCCATACATTACATATTTAAATGAGCTTTAATTATGAATACAGTAATGATAATTACTATGATAATATTTTTTTTATATTCAAAAAGAGTACGTATTCTTTTCAATTTGTATGTAAATTTTGACAATTAAACAAATCCCTTTTAGTATAAGAAAATATGTATATCGTCAGTTTTACGTATAATTTTTATAGGAAAGACAAAAAACAGATTCATCCTAATATTATTTATAAAATTGCAATGAGGCATGGTATTTAGTGATATAAGTATTAAATTAGCTAAATTACAATTTAACCATTTTTCGGTACCTGAGAATATACGAATGGGGTACGGAATACGGGTAATTTTAATTGAAATTTTCAATTTGTTAATGTTTTTTTATGTTCTGTTTGGTTTTTTAATAGGGCGGTTATATTTTGAGTTGTTTATTTTTTCATTTAAAAGTTTGAATTTTTTTAATGAAATAATTTACTACGGTTTTCATATGATGACAACACTGTTAAATTATTAAATATTATTAAACTATTTGTATGTGATAATTTATGAATTATCATTTATAATAAAACAGCATTTTATTATTTGTATATTGATTTTCATTTAAAAGAATATTATAAGGGGAGATTAGAAAATATCTATTTTTTATATACCCTTCATCACGAATGAAAAATACTGATAAATATAGAATAACAGCGTTACTAAAAGGAATGCATTATAAAAAAACTAGGGTAATTTTAATTGAACTTTGTTAATGTTCAGCTTGGTTTTTTAATAGGACAGTTATAAGTTGTTTATTAATAAAATAATTTAATACGGTTTTCATATGATGACAACACTCATTACAATATTTAAAAAGCGAGTCTCCCGATTTATACTGTTTTTTGAGAATTGTCATTTATGATGCATTATTAAATATTTCTAATATTATTATCATTAAAATACCCGTTTCGAGGTATGTATTGATTGTAATAAAATAATTATGTAAAATATTATTCTTCCATCTGGTAACATTGATGGTTTAGGGAACTGTACATACAACATACACACTGTACATACAACATACACACACGTTAGACAATTATGTATTTTGCTATTTACTGGTAAAAATTTAAATTAATATGGCATTTTTGATTACATTAAAAAATGTTGACGATCGCTGCCAAACAATGCGATGAGTTTGCAAAGATATTTTATAAGGTGGACTGCGATCGCGAAAAAGGCTCGAGACCTTTACGAGGGCCTCGAAGAAGAACACCAAGTCGAGGAGAGGAGGTGGAAGAAGGTTCTATACAACAAGAAATAATAAGAAGACCATAGAACCGGTTCCTGCCACTAAGACTACCTTAATAATATTACATTTAAAGGGCGAGGATATCGGGAGAGGAGCAGGATGAGATAGAACCCCAGGAAAATGGACATAGCTATTTTGTTGACATATTATAATGAACGCTTCTATGCTACTTCAATAGTACAAAAAATATTTAATTTTTTATTACTAACTAGTGGAGCCTCAATATACGTCAAACTTCTTATATTGGATTTTTTCTATAAATATATATATCGTAGATTTGAGTAAAAACCTACTAACCCAATCATAAGACATGTAAATAAAACCAAATATGCCTCGAGGAAACCTAAGTTCATTTTACCAATGGACTGATATTATTTTTAAAAATGAAATGTAAATTTCTAATAATCCACTCAAACAAATTGTTATTAAGTTTTTAAGCATTAAATTTTTTAATTGTTTTGTTATATTTTGTAATTGTTTTGTTAATATTGCTTTTGTTGTTGTTATTATTTATTAATCTTCAAATTTGTAAATAGGTTTTTTCCCCATTCTTTCTATAGTTTAATACTATTATTCATATCAAATTTAAATAAAACATTCTCATGTTAGTTATAGGTAAAAATATTAATATACTCTGTACATGTAAGACTATTTCCAAAGATGTATTGTTCTATCAATCAATGTAAAAACTTATGCATAATAAAGAAATTGTAATATATATATATATATATATATATATATATATATATATATATATATATATATATATATATATATATATATATATATATATATATATATGTAATATATATTTTGGTAAAAGTGAGTATGATTGCAAGACAATGTATACATACTTGAAAGTTTATCATCGGAGCACTTTTGTTAGAAGCATTGCGATTATATACAAGAACATCCACTTAAAATACCCCCCTGATAATAGTAACTGGGCACTGAATAGTTTAAAAAGTGTTTTGAGTTAGTTCTAGGATATTTATCTTGATTAGTTTCGCACGATGACCAAGTCTAATTACGAATTTAACGCCCCCCAACTGACAGACACACTAATGTGAATTACTGCCAATTTTAACCCAGCGTTAGGTCACTAAAATAAAATAACCGACGACGGCTTGTGGCCTCATAATTACGAAAAATCATAAAAAATATCGGCTTAATTAGTTAATAGGATATGCTGGATAAACTTGTATATATCGCCTGCTCCAGCGTATAATATCGTAAGTGTAAAAAAAATCTGTTTACTCTTAAGTCTTTATGGAACTGAGCCACATATTGTATGTATTAAACGTCAAAAAATATTGATTTTCAATCATTATTTAACCTTTTAAGTGGGACTTTTTCGAAATAGTAAAATAGTCCTATTTGACCGGCAACTAATGTAGATTCATCCATTATCAATAACACATTTCATGTCTCTGTCAATACAAGGTATTTAATCGTAAATTGTTATATTTTATAAATAATATCGAACAGAGTGACAGTGTTACCAGGTGTATAAATAATTAAATTTAATTATTTAATCATAATTAATACATATCTAAAATCTCGAAACGGGTATTATAATGACAATATTATTGAATTAATTTCAAAATAATATTAGGAGATATTTAATAATGCATAATAAATGAAAATTCTCAAAAAACAGTATTTATTGGGAAACTCGCTTTTTAAATATAATGATGAGTGTTGTCATCGTGTGAAAACTGCATTATATTATTTTATTAATAATTTTAATAAAAAAATTCAAACTTCTTTCGAATGAAAATACAAACAACTTATTATCTTCGTATTGACAACAAATCAGAGCATTTAAAAATATTAAATAATTAATAAAAATATTTTTGGATGTATTTAATTTGATAATGCATAACAATTCCGCATTTAATGCATGCTTCATTTTTAAAATCAAAAATTTCTTCCAATCGATAAAAAAAAAACACTTTAAAGCAAAAATGAAATCACAACTCTGATATTAAAAAACCAAGTAGAAGATAAAAAAACATTAACAAATTGAAAATTTCAATTAAAATTACCCTAGTATATATATATATATATATATATATATATATATATATATATATATATATATATATATATATATATATATATATATATATATATATATATATATATATATAATATTTCGCGTCCAAACATTCCAACTTTAAGCTGGCACACATACGTCCAGTTAAGGTTCATTATTTATTCTCGTATGCATTGCATAGCCCGTATTTTTCCAGAGACACTTTCCGATTCGTCATTTAGCAGGAATTAAGGTTTATTAGGAATAAATGATTAATAGAATATAGTTTATTTGTAAAGTGAGCAGAGAGACGCGCACGAGTGCACTTCTCATTATTGGATTCATAGTCGAGTGAGTGTGACTCAAGCAAGGTGTCTTTGCCTTCCATTGCATTATTCATACAATTATATTTACAAAGTAATCGAATTAGACCAAAGCAAACAGACAAATAAACAACACACACATCTAAACCATCGATAGAGTAATGGCAAACCATAGATATCGCATTGCATTATACTGTAAACATGTCTCTTCATATCTTCAGTTATATTTCACAGTAAAATGGGTAAATGCATTGTTACTACATGTCATATGGACTCAAACATACACTCAAATACATCTAGCCTCACTTTTTACCAAACACTACTTCTTTATTTCTATTATTGCATTTTAATCGCCAAAGTATTGTCACAACCACTCTCAGGGATCACTATAGATGTGTTGAGTGAGGGAGACATACTTATACCTTTATCGAATAGGAGAGAAGAGTGCAACAATATACGGGATACACGAATTATACATATCGCCTTCTCCAGCGTATAATAAGTGCAAAAAAAACTCTGTGTGCTCTTAAGTCTTTATGGAACTGAGCCACATATTGTATGTATGAAATGTAAAAAAATGTTGATTTTCAATAATTATTTAATCTATTAAGTGGGAGTTTTTCGAAATAGTAAAATAGTCCTATTTGACCGGCAACTAATGTAGATTCATCTATTATCTGTAACACATTTCACGTCTCTGTCAATAGAAGGTATTTAATCGTAAATTGTTAAGTTATAATAATAATTAAACCGAGTGACACGTGACAGGCAGTGTTACCAAATTGAATATGTGGCTCAGTTCCATAAAGACTTAAGAGCACACAGATTTTTTTGCACTTACGATATTATACGCTGGAGCAGGCGATATGTATAATTCGAATCTCAAACAATAAGACACAATTTCTCGACTCTAATTCTTAAGGGTGTATTCAATATAATAGTGTAATAAGAGTCGTGCTAGATAGAGTATTGGTGCGTATACGAATAGACTAGAGAGAAATATTTTTTTTAAATATTATTTATAAAAAAACAAACAGCTTCCAGAAGGCATCGGGAAGCCTAGTTTAAAAAAAAAGAAAATTGAAGATAGTGAACAATTTAGCTACAATATAATGATTTTTTTATATGGCTTTCGCTGGCTTTATCTACATTTTCCTTATAATAAGTTATTAGGCCAAACTGTACGTGTATGAACGCCTTTATAATTTGACAATTTGTATTAATACTAAACGCAGCAACGCAATAACAGTAAAAAGCAAGCGTCACTCGAAATAAGAATTTAGTATTAATTTTTTAGTGTCTAGTCTCATACATATTTATTAACCAATTAGGCATTTACTGAGTTATGACTATTTGGCTTTGAATTTTTAAAAACTTCACACACATACACATTATACTGTCTCATATGTGCGTAGAGCAAATGTCAAATATTTAAATTTTTTTTAACCAATGTAATAAATGTGTAAGTTAGTGGGTTATCTGTTTGTGACGACGACGGTTTTCTGGTTGGAAATGGGCGACAAGATTTGGCTTTGAGCCATCTTTGATGCAATATATTACCATGTGAATTATTCCCATTTATATTTATAAATATACCAAAAGTAAAACAACCTCGGATTGCGCAATATGAGATTAATTTAATATTATAAATTGTATGGAAGGCGGCAATGGCGGTCGGTGACCCTATCAGCTGATGCCGACGGCAAAGTAACACTTTCCACCTTTAACACTAACTTTACACAACGCAGCGGAAAAACAGCACAAAAATAACAATCACTAAGTATTTAAAATTGAATCACAAGTGTTTCTACATACAACACGGGCGTGTACACTCGTGTGGGATGCTTTAATTGTGATATTTACCTGGCACAATGCAGTACTCCAGCCTATAGAATTGTGTCTCCCATCGGAGACACTGCTGATTCTATCGAGTCCTTGTCTCTAACTAATTAACTATAACCGATGGCCTGTTTAACTCATTTTCTAAATTCACTGTCACAATCATCACTGAACTAGTGCCACATATTACAATCACACTCTGGTAATGAATGCCGACACGAGTTATTGGTTTTTTTAATCGTCAACACTGTTTATATGAATGTTTTTATCGCGAATAGAGGCGGAGGCGCGTTACGACTACAACGACTGTTTGCAGTACACTGCCTTGTCGCGCTCTCTAGCAGAGCCGAACACGATATAGCGACCTCTTTGACAACGTAGCCAACACTTTCACATGCACTCACAAGCGAATTTAGCTACCAGGGAGGTTCTACGCGAAAACAGCAATTTTGCAAATGTGTAAATATCACAATATGCGCAGAGGTAAAGTAACTTACAGGAAACGGGTATACTTAGTAATATAATAATATGATATTGTAGTTTACCGGCATGACTGGTCTTTGGTGAGTAATCTCATTTAGCAAACCTGAAATATAAGATTTCCGGAATAGTAGATGATAAATGTCAATATGGTAGACCAAGCAGATGAGTTTGACAGAAGCAACACTAAAAGCGGTATTCACTAAAATGTATACACGATAGTGTTTATAGTTTTGAAGTAAAGGATCTGTCAAAGTAGAGAAATCTAGCTGTCAAGTTCACAGTTTACTCGATTTTAACAGCTGGAATAATCGAATTTGATAGTCACACTGCAGTGAAAGCTGGAATTCTCCATTTTGACAGACCCTTTACCCAAGTAACAGTGACAGAACTATAGACACTATCGTGTATGCATTTTAGTGAATACCGCTGTAATTGTCTCACTCAGACTCATCTGCTTGGTCCGGCATATTGATATTTATAGATCCAGTTGTTAGTATTCTTATCGGCGGTAACGATGGATGAAGGTGTCACGTCACATTTTTCACAAGTTTTCCAACAACCATCAGCAGGAGTACAACCAACAATATTCTTATTTCATAAAAAATAGTGAACACAAACTTATCCACTATAATTAACAGCAGCCAGAATATATGATATGCAGCAGTATATTTCGTACATACTATAAATATCAGGGATATGTTATACGTAGATCGAACAAGACATAGTTTGGTATTTAAAGAAAAGTATTATTTCCTATGAAGGTAATATATACCTTAAGTTTGTCTCACTCACTCTGATAACGCCTTAGCTTAGATTTGTTTAATATTGTCACATTTTCCAGACTTATCTTTGACATTACACACTTTGAAAGAGAGTATTGTCAGACATTTATACTCCTCCTTACAAATGCAATATTTATATATGTTTTACAAAGCTTACCTTATCTTATTACCTCGAAGAAGAGATGTTGTATTATACAGTCACTCTTTACATTGGTAATTTTTTTTACAATACTGTCGGTAAAGCCTCGTTCGCATCTGTTATTCTTGATGTGTATTTAATGTACTTTAGCCATAAGCTCTCTTCATCTTTACAAAACGATAATCTATAATACATATTGAAATAAAATAAATGAATAATTAAAATATCAGCTTCCAATCGCACAGCTGCAAACGAAGTGGTGGCGGCGGTGTGTGCGAGGAGATCGCACGTGTATTGTTGTAAGCAGAAGAGCGGGACAGCGAATATAAGAGCGAGCGAGACAGAAGCATGGCGGTGGGCTGGGCCACCGTGTGGACGCTTTTTATGGGACCGCAATTCCAAGAACTACATGGAAATAATATACATATTGATAATATAACACAACAATAACAATAAAACTTAAATCTCAATTTACTAAACTATTTTAAAACAGCATCCGAACTTTGAAAACTCTTCCGATTACTACGGAATGAAAGGCTTTAAAGTTTGTCAACGCACATTTCTACGTAGTTAATATTTGATACCACATCATGTAACAATTATTAATATAAGGAAAAATGATATTTTTCACATTAACATTATTACCCAACAATATTTATTAGGTCAATGGTCATATAATCAAATGTATTGTTATTTTTTTCCATTTAAATCTTTACAGAAACCTTCCAAGGAATCAAATTCATTCACCCAAGATATCACGTTTTTAAACAATCTTGGGAAAAAGTTTTCTTTGTTACGTGTGTTTATTGAAAAAGTATTTAAACTCGTAATGAATAAGTTATATTAACACTTTTTTGTTATTTCAAACAGTATCGATAAGAATGGTATTGTTAGTATTCTTTATTATGAATACAAATTGAATATTTTTATGTTTTTTGGTACGAAAAACATTTCATGGCCAAAGAAAAGCTTATAAAAGAAACGAAGGATTTTGAGGTTCTATATTAAAAAATGTAGCAAACTTATTTCCAATGGTATATTACCTATTATTTTAATAAATTAAACAAACAGTTATGCCTAAATTATATTTTTAATAATATATTATAAAATAAATAACTCAGCAATGGATAATCAGGATATTTATTTTTATTTCCATGTAATACCATCATATTAATTTATATGAAAATTGTAGATGACCAATTATAACATTCTACATTCATTAAATTTTTTTTAGTAAATTGGAAAGATTGCAGGTATTTTAATACATTTTTAAAATTATTTCAATTTTTTTTTTATTAACCAATATGAAATAACAATATGCTTATTAACCAATATGCTTATTATTATTAGTGGAAATAAATATGGCTGCCACTAACAGGTGATCCAGGCTAATACATATTAAATTATTTATTTTATAAATATTTTTTTGATACCCTACATTACTCTTAAAATATTCTTATAGATTAAAAGTCCACTGTACCAAATTCCTTTTTTATGATTGAAACAAATAAAGCGAGTTTTTATCATCTGATGCTTTCATATTATGTATTTATTAAGTATAAGTTGATTTAATTCTGGTTATACGGCTGGTTTCCTTGGCCACTCACACAATGAGTCTTCTTGAAAGCTGTACAAATCCGAAAAAGGCTTAATTTAGTTATTTTACTAACTAACAATCATATTATTGTATGAGATTTGAATTATATAAACAATTCTTCATGTGACATATATGTAAGTCAAAAATATGTTCTGATTTGATTACTTTTCGGCACTTTTTTATAATATTTAGCATCTAGATTAGAAAATTATATTATTTTCAATAACTGCAGAGATGTGTTCATTTCAATTAACCTTATCAGTTCCTGATGCTTGTTGGTGATAATCACGACAACGGCTGCTCGCTCTCGGAGAAGCTTTTCCAATGACATTTATAATCACTTTGGGTAATAAGTTTTTAATTTTCCCTTCAATTATATTTCATAGTTCAATTTGTCTTGAATTAGGATTAGATACATTTAAAAGAATGCTGTTAGACCTAAGAAAAAATGGGAAATTTGGGTTTCAATAGAGCACGGAAGCATAAATGAAACAAAAATCATTATAAAATATCTGTTTATTTCTGAATTCAATAGTAAACATTTATCACAATCAATATATATAATATAATAAAGACAAACATATGTGTAGTAAGTTACATGTCACAATATTATTTCAATGAATACATATATTGTGTGATAGTTTTTCAAAACAAAGCTCCATCAATATCAATATTTATAAATATTATACTGTTGTTTTTCTCAGAGTGAATTTGTGTTACAATTATCGTACACCTATCTATAGAGCATATCACAAAAGAATTTGTAGACAGAATAAAGTTTTCACATGTAATGTCCGACAGTAATAATCACATTAACAAGAATTCTTTAATTTCAGTTCTTCCATATTATCCATTTCAGTGTATATTGTTATTTATATACGTATAAAACTTTTAATAATTGTTATAGTATGTATAATGTTTGATATGGACATGTGAATGGAATGATTTCATTTTTATAAATTATTTAAATTTACACACATCAGAAATTTGTGAGAGTATTTTATTGGTCAAGTCATGTCGGAATGAAATTTTTACTCGTCTTGAAATTTCATTGAGAGTGATTTACATATTCTTGCATTGTTTTCCAACCACCTTTTTAAATAATTTATCTCTAAGCTCAATATGAATGATAATGTACAGGGGTAGTTTAAAATTGAACATGCATATTTGAGTTCCGCACACAATGCAATAACTTTTGGGTTACAGAAATTCATTTGAAATGGAAACAAACTCTAATAATGAGCCATGTTGAAGGAATTATGTCTATAAATTGCTACACATAATAAATATTGAAAGAGACCAATTGAAATTCTTATCTACATTCATGCTAACAACGAAATAAATACAACACACACTATATATTTCACATAAATTTAAAAAGTTTACACATAGAAATATTCTATTCAACTACACCTGCTTTTGCACTCAAAACATACACATCCATTGTATACTTTATAAAGATATATATAAATACTGTAAAATTTCTCAATAAAAAAGGTAACATTCAAATTTTAACAGAAGGATACTGTTGAAAAAGTTTCCGATTACCTTAAACATAAGAATGACACAGTCATCTTGTATAATAATAGATTTTTAAAGTGTAAAAGGTAATGAATATTACATATATATAT
The DNA here is from genome assembly GCA_022606485.1 of Agraylea sexmaculata. Lineage (NCBI taxonomy): Eukaryota > Metazoa > Arthropoda > Insecta > Trichoptera > Hydroptilidae > Agraylea > Agraylea sexmaculata. The sequence goes on along the minus strand of JAGTTH010004269.1, from coordinate 91,025 downwards.
ATATATATATATTTTAAATATTAAATGTGATATTTCATACATTAAAGTGATCGTTACATCTAAAGATTGTGTCTTATAATTAATTTCATGAATTTTTCATATTATTAAGACAACAGATATTCCTTTTAATTTCAAATGGTACAATTTGGCAAAACTTGGGACATTAATAGTATGAAATTATGTTTAAACATTTAAGTTTTCATTAATTATAAAAAACCATTAGGTTTATTATTTGTGGTATCTGGACATTTTAGCACTTTTATGTTACCAATGAATTTATTTTAAGTTGAGCGAACCAAATAATCTATAATTTAAATGAAAGATTACCAACTGTGTGGAATATCTGTAGAGAAACTTTGTATTATAAAATGTTCTGTTAAAATAAATTTACATAATAATAAAATAGTAACCATATTTTACCACACAAATGTTTTTTTGCATCAAAACATAAAGGTTTTAAATAAAAAAATAATACCTCTTCATTTTACATAATACAAACTGTAAATGTAGATAAAAATAGGTTTATCAAAAAATCTGGATTTGTTGCTGGACAGATTGATACACATTTTTTTGAGTATTTTTAAGGAAAAATAATATAAATATTTTCATTCACTTAACAAATTAATAGTATAATGTCAACATTTAAGTTTAAAACAAGGAATAAAAGCGTCTCAAAGTTATAAAAATTTACTTAATATAAAATTTGGCATAATGTCTTGATAATTCTTATGATCAATGGCACGAAACATCCAAAGCCTGATACATTAATTTCATTTATATAGTTGGGCAACATAGGAACAATTTGTAATGCACGGATATTTTGCATTGTTAGATAAAATAATACGTTTGATATAAATAATAAAAATACACTTAATTTCCCAAATGTTACTAGAATAAAAAATAACAGAACAATATCAGATTGTCAAATTTGGTCCCTCATATGAAAGCTCCTTGCAAATATTTTGAAACTTAAAATACTGAAATATTTTCATCGAAAATCATTAATTATTTAAATAAATTTGGAAAAACACATAAAAATAACATACTTATAAATAAATCAATATACATAACTTCTCTAACAAAACACATATCCGTTATGCATTAGTATTGCAGCGTATAGGAATAATTTTCATTAGTATACTTAAATTTTATACATTGTAATTCAGTGCGTGCGAGATAATTAGAGGAAATCATTAAGAAATCTTATAAAATTTCCTATCATTCCAGTAAATTTTCAATACATACAATGAAAAATGAAATCAAAACACTTCATAGCGTCTATTTATCAGGACAAACTTCAATATAACCATGTTTCTGAAAATATAATCTTTTATATCATAATATGTATAATTAAAGTTGGAAATGTAAATACATATATATATATATGTGTGTAAATAAAAATGTATATACAATTTATTCAAAAGAGAGCATATTAAAAAAGTGCGATGGTTTGGAATATTTCACCTACATTTGGGATATTCAAATAAAATATCCTAAGATTCGCTACAGGTATATGAAAATATCAAAAACTCATTGATTGTATAAATAGGACTGAAAACAACTATTGATACATATGTTTGATATGGAAATTTTTGTTTGATAATAAAGAAAAATACTTATTAATACTGATTTTAGGGTTTATAAACAGAAACATGTTTTTTTTTAATTGAAACTTGATATGTGATGATCAAATAAATAAATTAATAGAACAATAGTAGTTAAGTAAGTTTTTCTTTCATTAGTATGACTGATTTTATAAATTGGGTAGTTAAGGTATAAATATATGCAGCATGGCAAAGAATATTCATCAAGGATTGATTATCATCCAAATAATTCATGTAAAATAGTTAGTAATGTGGATTTTTCATAACGATTTATCCAAAGGATAGTTTTGTTGTCAGATATTGAGATTTGAGTGCATTTTAGTTGATAAGAAGCCCACAGTGTTGATAAACTTCAGAGATAAGTATGTACTTCACAATAGATAGCTGGAAATTGTATGGTTTTTGTTGAAGGTCCTCATAGAGAAGTACTTCCAAGTTTTTCACGGTAACAGATGTTGTGATCTTTAGAGCATTGGATGAAACCATTGTGAGGAGGAGGTTGTTGCACTATGGCCGGGTCATCGAGGGGGTGGCGAGGGGTGCATCCCTGGGGTTGAAGCTGTCTCCCCCTCAGTTGGATCGATCTGCTATGCGACCTACAGGTCAGTTACCTTGTCGTTTAAAACATCATTTTCATACGATGATGCAACTGAGTGAATGTCGAATTGAGCTTTTGATGCTTCTTCAAAGGCCGCATCTTATTTGATTTATTTGCGGCTCGTTAAAGCGGCACTTTGAGGTGACAGATGCTTTCAGTATGAATTTGAATACGAGGGCTTTTTAATGATGGAGATGTAGATTTTAAACATTTGAAAATTTACCAAGCCTAAAGCTTGGGATTCCTAGGCGTGCGTCGTAAAGACGTTAATAGCGTTGCTTTGCTGTACTTTTAATCGGTTTTTTGTCAACTAGTGCCTCGCCCGAGGCTCAGACGAGGTAATAACTAACAAAAAACTGATGGTAAGTGTACGTAAGTAACTCTACTATCGTATTTACGGTGTACGTGCAATAGAATTTTTGTAATGTCAAACATTAGACTTGCGAAGAGCTGTACTAACTTACCCCAAATGAGGTAATATCATAACCAAACCTACGCCAAGACGGTGAAAAAAATGGTTTTAAATTGCTCATAATTGTAGAGCACTGTATGACTTATTATATTTATGACGTATGCCTGGGAATCCATTACCTTATCCCTTAATATATTATTTATATTTAAGCGCTACTAGCAGAAATTATAGGTTAATTCAATTAATTAATACGGAATGTATGAAACTATTCATGCGTATTTTTAAATGGCAACACTCATTCAGATACCGTATTCTTTTGTTTCTTAGTTTATAAGATAATTTTCAAACTTTAAACATACTCAGAGCCGAACTCAAGTATCGCCAATTGTAAGTTATCTCTGGTTTTAGTGTATCTAAAAGACATTGGCGTATAAAAAAGACTGTACGTGTGAATAGAATAGACACATTATACATTATAAAAGAACTAGACATAAATAGTTTTAATTTACTAAAATCCCCCCTGAATGGAGAAGAAAAATAGTGTGCGTTTAAACTCTAAACCAAATATTTGCCAACCTAGACTTTAGACTTTAATAAAGTTATCAAAGGATAACAAAATATGATATTAAGCGATTATTGGGGGAAATATCATCACATATCAAAAACTAAAAACATGTTTCAGTAAGTTTCAAAATTCAAGAAACACTCGCACGGTTAAATAATAATTGGTCAAAAATTCTGGAACTGGAAAAGGGTTTGAAAATGTACGTGCTGCTGGAAATTAGACACATCTTGAATAGCAACATTACAATTACACAACATCGAACATATTTTGTATATAAGTACATATTTTAATTTATAAGAGACGTCTACAAAAAGACTCGTTGGTGAGTTTGACCGAAATTTTATCTTTGGACGTCTCATATCTTGACAATTCATAATAAACGTGTCCTCAAAAGGTACGCAAGATTATATTTAAAAAAAAAATATTGATAGATATCAATGAAAATAAATTTTGTGTTAATGAATCGTAGTGACTTTTTACCACCTTTTGCTATTGTATATACAACATGTCTTTTATTTATACTCAAATAATTAAATGTAAAGAATGGTACATTAAATGTAAAACAACCACACCTTCATTAATAGTTCAAGGCGGCTAGTTAAACATTTTAATTTTAATTATTATTTTTAAAAGTTTGAGAATCTTGCGTATTTACTTATTAGAGGTGATTGACCGCCTGATTTGAATATGTAAAAAAAGTACGGTATAACGTAATTTCAACCAAAATGCATTATGAATATAACAATACCTCGTTGACGTATTCAATTAAGTTGTTTTTATTCACAACATATATTCACTCATTAATAAAACTGAAGATTCTCAAGCTGTCATAATAAATTATTTTTTTTATACAAAAAATGCTTAGGCCCGTTTTAGTATATTTTTTTAATAATCGCGCTGGCATTACATAATGGCGAAAAAAATCTTTTAGTTTCAATTAAAAACTTGCGTAAATTTTGGGACACCTGAATGAAGCTACACGCCAATTTTGCAATCACTGAAAAGGTGACAATTATTCATCTTACAAATACGACACATTTATAAATTTTCCAATATATAATAAGTATACGACACATATAAAAATTGTTGATTATAAGATACATGAATATAAATATACACGCCATTATATTGATCCACTGACAAAAGACATCGATTCGAATTGTGCTTACAATTATCTAATTTATGTTGTGAATGTTTCAAATTATAATCGCCGACGAAAGCTTCGCCTGCACGAGAAGCTAATGGCTTCTTCTTTGTGACGTTCGACATTCGAAAATGGAATAAAAGTGTTCGAATTTTGAATATATTCGGTGGGTGGGGACGGTTTTGTTGAAGTCCTCATTGAATATATGTATGTGCGTTTGTTTGTACGAACGTTGTGAATGATGGTGACGATTTGTTTATGAGGGTCTGAAGGTTTACGTGTCAGGTCTGGTTGGACGTTCATGATTGCAGGATACTGTGGTATTGGGTGAACAAACCAGACCCTCGATGGAGCTGACTCCTGCTCCTCCATTACTGGATCCACCTCCACAATGATGTCCACCGGCAGCCGCTGCTTCGTCCTTCATATTGCAATGCATACAGTAGAATCTGAAAGCACACACAGCAAACATATTAAAAACTTGCTTATATCGAGGGTATACTGAGCCAAAAAGTCATATTTCAGATAATGACTGAATGAATTTTTATGACAATTATTTGATACATGCATAAATAAATAGCAGACTACCACAATTCAACAACAGACATAATTACCAATGAACTTCCAAAATTGATATTATTTTTAAAAAATGAAATAAAATTTTCAATAATCCACTCAACTCAAATTTGGTTTTACCCAAACAAATTGTTATTTAGTTTTTAAGCATTATATTTTGTAACATTTTTGTTAATATTGCTTTTATCGTTGTTATTATTTATTAATCATCAAATTTGTAAATGGGTTTTTATTTTTTTTTCCCATTCTTTCTTTAATTAAATACTATTACTCATGTCAAATTTAAATAAAACATTCTCATATTAGTTATAGGTAAAAAGATTTATACACTCTGTACACCTAAGACTATTTCCAAAGATGTATTGTTCTATCAATCAATGTAAAAACTTATGCATAATAAAGAAATTGTAATAATAACAGACATAATATAAAAATTACCCCGTATTGTAAGATTGCTAATAGTACAATTAAAAGTGGATTCATGGAAGGAACAAAGGAATGCATTTAAAAAATGAAATCAGAATCTGTCCATTCATTAAATTAATATTTAAGACATACACTTTTTTATTTGATAAATACATAAGAAGTACCTACTGCTTATGAGCATTATTATGATTTTTTTATATTTATTATTTCGCATATGCATATATTATAATCTGTTTCAAATATTGTAAATATCGTGATAACAAAAACAGGTTAATGTTATTTTCATTTTTATTTAACTATACACCTTATTTAATCCATAATATCGAAGGTATACTGCCAAAATGCACTCAGTCATATTTCATAGTTTTGAGATAATGGCGAATTAGTGAAAAAAAAAATGTCTTAACAGAACTATAAATTAATGGTATATATTTGAATAATTTACAATGTGCTATAAGTCAATGACTTCTTTTGCTTTTACAAATATAGCACAATTATAAAAAATACCTCTATTTTAACTACCACAACTAACTAATTCAACGATTAATGATAACGATTGTACAATTAATGTTAAACAGATAATTTAATCAAGTATAAACGCTTATTCACTTAAAAAATGCAGTCAATTTTAACCATTTGTTTAAAATAACAAAGGCAACGCAAATATAAATCGATGGCATAGTTTAAAGCAAAAAACATCTTTTAAAAAGGTAATATAAAAAGACAAGTATACTTTGAAAGCTTTTAGCGAGCATAGAATATAATAAATAATAAGCAAGTAACCAATATATTATAGAACAAAAAGTATCCAAGATGCTAATCGTTTTTTTTTTAATATTCATGGTTGATAATTAACTTGACCTTTAAAGGATGATTGGAAAATTTCATCGATAAAGTATGAACGAAAGCTTTTATATATTCTGCAAATATTTGGGATCTGGAAGTTTGTATTATATTATTCTCATTTCCCGAGAAGCGTGAGTTTTTTTTTTTTGAAATACAAATACTGGAGTCTAATAATTGGTCCTGTGTAAATGAAAAAGGCTGCCTAACCCTGACACGAAGCCGGATTATTAAATAGTAATTGCGGTGTGGCTTCGAGAAAAGTTGGAAGAGGAAAAACAACATGTCTGTTTTATTTGAATGGGACGGAAATTAGCTTTCCAATTAGTACAGTTTGCAAAGCTGAAAACAGTTTTTAAACCCGACTGCAATAACATTATTTATTACCGGACTTGACTACACATTCAGTAGTAATTATGTGAATATTTTATATATATTAACTGTGTATATAAATAGGCAGTAATTCTTTGTTTTTGCTGTTTGTAGAGTAAATATCAAATAAACACATGTCCAAAGGCCGGGAATAGTCACACCGCAAAACTATATCATCAATCACAGCCATTTGTGGGAAGTAAATTCACCTCTGCATGTGTCTAACGTTTTAAATTTTATCTATGAACATAAAAAAACATATGTACAAATGATAGTTCGAATTTTATTTGTTTAATTTTATAAAAATATTTGCAATAAAAATAGCATATTTCTTTTGCAGCTGTCCTCCATATTGACTAAAATTGGGTTAATATTTTCAACAACCTTAAAATATTGTCAATTAATTTAATCCCCTGTATAAAGTTACGTATGAAAACAAAAATTGAATATTATTTTATAAGAAAACCTCGGCTAAGAGTACAAAAAACAGGTTTTAAATTGCTCAACAATTTTAGAGAACTGCTTTTATTTTTATTATATTGTTTTAAAATTCGGTAAATTGTATTATTCTATTATGGCATCCCATGGGCGTGAGTCAGCGTGGAGCTACATGATTGAGCTGCCGCCCTTGGGCGTAATCAGCACTTATTGTGTTAACAGAACAATATGAAAAAATAAAATTTGGCCATCTTCCCAAAATTCGACCATATTTAACATTCTGATTTGTCCCAGGAATATGTTAATTGATATATCAGTAAATTTGAAATATTTATAATAAATCATTTATTTACTGTAAATAACTAAAATATTATAGTAAAGTAACATTTAAGAGACGTTAAAGTTTTGTTTGCATTCAGCTTGGGTAAGGCTATGGACTGAACTTATTATGTTTGTGGTCATAAAATTGTATGAAAGTGTAAGAAATCGAGTTGTTGAATTTTTTATCACTATATTTTACGGGAGGCTAAAGTTTACTTTGAAACAATTTATTAAAATTTGAAAGATGTGTACTATATCCATCTTCCCTTAGAATATCTCACCGAAATTCTATACTTTTCCATGTAAATTATAACATATGAAGTGGTTCACATGACGTTTGATAAATGGTAGAAGAGGTCATTAAAATCGATTCCCAGCGGTGAAAATGTATATTTTGATTTATTCATATCGTGATGTAAATGCATCCACTCTATACGAACATTTCTGTTTATTCAGAAATATGGAAATAGCGGCTCAAAAACACGTTAAAACTCACTTTGATAAATAAAATACTCTCCATGTACAATATTGAAAGCTGTAAATTGACCTAGTTGCCGGAGTTCTCTGAAACGTCGATATTTCACGTTTCACGTATTACACTGAAAAGCAATAAAGACGGATATTTTCATGTAAATGTAACAAATTGAGACTACATCTTTATCGATCCTAGACGAAGAAACTAGTTTATTTAATTTATAACATTGAAATGGTCCATAAAAAGGACAACAAACAACTTATTTCTATCCAGTCTGCTTGATAAAATTCCACCAGTTTCCGAAGGTAACTAAGATTTTATATTATGATAATTAACGGCTATGATGGGCCACACCGCACGTGTATGTATTTACTTATAAACGCTCCTGAGGGCTTTTTACAGATAAGACAAAAAAAACGGTATAAAATAAACATATTGTGGAAATAAGGTAAATAAATATAATATTATATAAATGAGGCAATATTTTGTATGTTTCCATGTGAGGTCGTTCTTAGACAATTTTTTTTGTAGGCTGCGGAATTGGTGGAAAAGAGATCACTTAGGTGCGCAAATTCGTTTCCATTATAAAATAGATAAGTTAAGAGATAAGAATCAATGTAAAGAGTTACATTTTTTATTGATGTCATGACGCCTTAACAAAACCACATATATCTTTCTAGAAGCAAAATAATGGCGTTAAGGCACGCAATTGCGAAAATCTCTCTTTAAATATATAAATAATTAATAAAGTAAGCTTTCGAGAAAGGGAGAGGTACCTTCTAAAAGTCAAGGTAGTGAACTCAATATCGCTTATTTAATTATTTATGCAATAAATTTAAAGTTACGGCAGGGGAAAGGAAGACAAGGAGCGTTTGATTTATCATCAGAAATATTTTAGCAATAAAGTCGAATTATTGGTATTGTGAAAACGACATCCTGTAATAGATTTCATGAATGCTACTTACTCTTTTTCAAACTGGCCCAGTTTGTTGCGACACTACCTGTGTTAATTAGCATTTACACACTTACCTTGCTTCAAAGGGAAATTTCACTCGCAGTAAAAGCACACGTATATAACATGTTTTCAATTGACACTAAAATCTTTTTATCGTAATTATGTAATGCCAGTACGATCATTAAAAAAACATACTAAAGTGGGCATAAGATTTTTTTACTTTATAAAATAATTTATTATGACAGTATGTGAATCTTCAGTTATTATAATGAATACATATATGATGTCATCATAGGATAACAAAAACAAAATTCATTTTCAAGGTCAAGTTCAAATGAATAAACAATAAACAAGTATGTTGTCATAGCTCCCAAGGTCACTGACCGTATTTGAATCAACAAGAAGTAATATTGTAAACATGTTTTCATAATGTCACAGGTTGCTGACCGTGTGTGCCGTTTGAGGTTTGATGTTTTTGTGTACGTACTATTGTTGTTTCATGAATTCTATGACGTATGCTTATAATAATACAAATTCAAATCAGGCGGTCAATCACCTAATAAGTAAATACGCAAGATTCTCAAACTTTTAAAAATAATAATTAAAAATTGAAAAGATTAACGAGCAGACTTGGAGCATTAATTGTGGTGTAGATGGATTAAATGTTATGTGCTTATTCTTCAATTTAATTATTTTAGTATGAATAAAAAACATGTTGTATACATTGATCATTTCTGTTTTAAATAGTAGTTTTATTGTAAATTACAAACCTTATAGCTGTGAGGAGTAGCCCGATGCATATAAGAGCAGTTCCAGCAGACAACAGGTAATAACGATGAGCAGCAGCTTCAGCTCCAGGTGACAATTGGACTAAACCTACCACCAATACTACTCCGCCAAGTAACAAAGATCCAACCACCATGTGGAGTGCTGACACCTAAAATATAATAAAAAACACACTTAATAGTCACACAAGCCTATTATTTATATTTAAAAAATAAGATCACAAGTCTCAGGTTCACTACCTTGCTTGACGCAATTATGTGTATCTGGATTAAGGTTGTTAACTAGACTAATTACTAATTAGTCTGTAGAAACCCCGATCTTGCAAGATTCACTATCGTTCAATTAATTTACTTGAACCGTTTTATTTTCAATTCCTATACGTTTTCAGCCTGGCAAAACTAAACTACATGGTTTATTTTTATATTAATTTGCTTCTCTATTAAAATATTTATTTATTCATTTATGAAATATGATAAAAATTTATACATGGTTAAGATGATGGGGGATATTATTTAGACGTCAACAAATTAATAAGCTTAACATACTTCACAATCAAAAATATTCGATGGAAATTATTATATGAAGTTTTTTATTCGTCGTATAGAAATTTTTCATTTAGATTATTGCAAAAAAAGCACAGTACAGTACAGTAACATATAGTCGCATTTATTGTGAATATATAACAATGTCAATATTAAATGTTAAAATAGAATAGCTGAGGGGATAAGAAGCGTGGCTACAAATACTGTGGTCATGGGTTCAAATCCCACTCAAGTAAAAACATTTTAAATTGATTTGATCAGTTATTACGACTGGGAGATCGGAATTAATATTTATAAAATCCCGATCGATCGTCTTGATACAGGTTTACTCTGATTTCCTGTATTGTAAGGTAAATACTGATTATTAAGTGGGTAACATTTGTAACTAGTAATAGTTAAGATCACCGACAGACAATTAAAAAAGACCCTCTCTAAAAAAAGCTCCTCGGGGCGTAAATAAATAAATAAATACTTTTTAAAGCAGATGTTGTGTGCCGTAATAGACTGGGCCAATTCCATCCCAGAGGTGATTCTCTTGATTGATACTTATATATTATAAGTACGGTTGCATATGAATCATTGTATTATCGGGTGAAATTGTGTATTGAGTTCTTGCAGCTATTTATTAAATAAAAGCCCGGATGTTTAATGTAAAGTTATAACAATAGCGATGATTGATTGCGACGTGTGCTATTTTCTTTGTCCACAAAACCTAGTTTCGTCTACCAAACAAGACTGGCTAAATAATAACTAAGCTGGCTGACTCGGCCAAGTTATTTGAATAGGTTGGAAGTTTTGAATGATTGAACTTGTATGGTGAAGATATATATATATATATATATTTTACCTTGCCACAGAGATAGTATTCGGGCAGACGATCAAGATGAGGACTTGGTGAAGCACTTGGAGAAGGTGGTAACCAGGGTCCACCAAGATACAGCTGACTTGGTCTCTTTCCTCTCTTCTCCTGACGACGACGTTCATGGCGCACGGCCACAGCTGGCATTGCTCCTATCATCTTTGATTATTTATTCAAATACAGACACCCTGTGAAATAATAATTAACATTTATACTTATTTGGTAATATAAAGTACGTCGAAGATACGTGGCTGTTACGTGACTAATACATGAGTGTTATAACGTGCCTTAAGCTTGGGATTCCTAGGCGTGCGTTGTCGTTAACGTACACCGTAAAACGGTACTTTGATCGTTTTTTTTGTTAATTAGTGCCTCGCCCGAGGCTCAGACGAGGCATTAACTAACAAAAAACCGATCATAATAGTACCTAAGTAAATCTACTATTGTATTTACGGTGGCGTATGCCTGGGAATCCATTACTTTATCCTTAATATGAACATTGGTTCAAATCACGCTCAAGTAAAACAAAATTGATTTGATCGGTTATTACGACTGGAAGATCGGGAATAGAATCCCGAGCGACTGTCTTGATTTACTCTGATTTCCTGGATTGTAAGATATGATACTGCCTCTCTGTCAATGACCTTTGTACCTTGTAATAGTTAAGAACACTTAACACGTTATTGTGTCTAAAAAACCACAATTTGTAAAATTCTACTTACAAGGCCTTAAATAGATATTTTTTTAGTAGCCAAGACATTATTAAAAATATTAAATGTGCAATTTTATACATTTGTTATTAATTTTACAATCATATAGACATTAGTCTTTTTAAATTGTCACTGTTGTATGCAAATTGTGACTATTAATTGAGTAACAAACAGTGCGTAAAATTAAACATTCTATAAAAATATATATATTTATAGAATCAACTATTAAACCTTCTTGTATTTGTGTACGCTGTAAAATAATATCTTTATTAAGGACTTTAACTTGTTACCAAACTATTTACTAGACAATGCAATAAATTATGATTAATGTAAAAGTGAGAAACATTTAAAAAATATATATTAATAAATGCACAAGAAGATTGTGAAATGATTGATATTTTATATATAAGTTGCCTTATAAAAGTTTTAAGCCAATTCAACCTAATTTTACTTTGAAACTGATTAATAATAGATAAACCGTTGAGATTTATTATATACTTCAATTAAAAATATAGCTTTCTTTACATACTAATGAAAAATTTCGTTTGTACTACGGCATGGATTATTTAGTTAAATAATTACCTCATAAATTATGCTATTTTTTTTAAATAGACGGGCCCACTGCAAAGAAGAGTGAAGAGGGTTGAAGGTGTCGGGGTGGTATGGGAAAGAGGACGAGACAAGGGATGAAAGTGGCCCTCAAAGGCGTCGATATTTAGCAGTCACAATGGAGCCACTTCTTTCAAACAGCCTGATACTGGACACAACGATCCTTTGTATTTACTACCATACTTCTATTAAAATTAAATAACTCAAGGGGGTAGTTTTCTGTGTATCACATTGAATAGTGAGTATCTGGGTTAAGTGCTTTTGTAATACACTTTGTGAAGCAACAAGTAATGGCGTGCATTACGGTGCTTGGAATATTTCATTACATTATTATAAAATGGATTCATATCTACATATTATGCTTGATAATATAATAAATAAATAGTAAGTCTTTGGATTGGATATTATTACGAGAATATTGATATAAATAATCTTATAAAGCCTACGCAATAGAAGACGACCATACCTGCCGAGAGCTGGCAACACTATGACACGACATCAAATACTCACCCTTATATTATATTATACAGAGTGTGCTTTTAATATGTAAAAATATTCAAAAGGTAATATATATATATATATATATATATATATATATATATATATATATATATATATATATATATATATATATATATATATATATATATATATATATTAAACTTAAAAAAAGCGTAATATAGGTTTTATTTTGTTCGAATATTATTGTGAAGTGCAATATCTAAAAATTAAAGGCAATAGAAATTACACTTGAAGAATTCTAAATAAATAACCAGCGATATACATATATAGCTCAGGGGATCATTAGTGGCTAACAATACTGTGGTCATGGGTTCAAATCCCGTTCAAGTAAAAAAAACACATAATTGATTTAATCAGATATTACGGCTGGGAGATTGGTAATAACATTAATAAAATTCCGATCGATCGTCTTCGTCCAGGTTTACTCTATTTTCATGGATTGTAAGGAAAATACTAAGGCGATTATTAAGTCCGTGAACCGTGTAACTATTACTAGTTTTCGACAGACTGTTAGATAATTAATTATTCAAAAAGCCTCCCTTAATAATATACACAAATATTTATTATGTATTGCACACCCCACGTAACTATGTATCAAATTCAGGTGTATTTCAATACATAGTGTGAGGTGTTAGATGAATTTTAATACACAATTTATATGCGAATTCCTTACAAATAACTCTACAACGTAAAGGTGTATGGAGAATATTTTATTTAAAAAAAATATCCTTCTTTATATGTTTTCCAATACTCCGACAGTAACGACAGCGTTTTATTTCGAAACATTTCATTAGAAAATTGGTCATAAAAAATATACACAGCAATGTTTCCTTTCATGAAATACGGATGAATAGAATAAAAACAATTTTCCACATCAAATTGAAAATGCGTGTAAGGAGAAGGCGTTATGACTAATGGAACAACTGAGTGCTTTGTATCCAGCATCTCGTTAAATGTATTCAAGAAAGATTCTCAGAAAATAATACAAAGGGTATAAATTCTAATAACAACATTAATTCTGAAATACGGATTGATTATTTTACACATCAGTTATCATTGGATCAAAACACTCTGGATGACTTATTTCACATTTTAAATGTATTTTTCTTACACGAGTAAAACTTTTACGTTGGTGTATAATCGAGAAGGGTCCATTTTTGTAAAGAAGATTAACTTTGTTTTTTTTTTCTGCTGGAAAACAACCAGTGTCGGGGGTGGGTTATAAAGTAATTTACATAGCCTGAATAAATTATTTCAGCCGATGTATTTGACCATGAACACAATACTTATTCTACAAGCCCTACACCAACAAACTTAAAACTGAAGGCTGCATTGTGTATGGGTGTTTTATTTATTCATGGTGTCTGAACACAATGGAAACTTTCATAACGGACGACAATGCAGTTTTTGTTAATCGAAAATATCATATCTGAATTCTAAGAACAAAGTTTTAACACTTTGACAGTTTCAAACTATTATCTAAATGATCCACAGGCTGAAATATGTTGATGTATTTTCATTGATTATTTAATAATGAGGATAAATCTTAAAGTACTTGGATAAATTGTATAATCATTATTGAATATGCTCATTATTTTTTTAAATAATTATAATATTTAAGAAGATTCTCCTGAAATTGTGAGGTATATTTGTGAATAAATTATTATTCGTCCCATTGAATTTGCAATGAAAAAGAAAGAAAAAATAGTCAATGATTCAAAATCTAATGAAACTGGGTTATTTTCAGTGAAACGATAAAATGTGTTAAATAAAAATATACACGATTTTTTTAAATATTCTTTTAAAAATATTTTTGTGAAACGTTTCCCCTTGAGATATTGTTACTGAACTAAAAGTATAATTATTTGTACAGTTACCAAATAATTCACTTTACTAAATATATTTTAAATTAAATGTGCTGTTTTACTTGAGCATAGTTTAGGGAAGTAAATAGTATTTTTTTTACAACTAAAGATAAATTTGAAATTAACTGTTTTGTAATAAAATTATATACAACCCACACGTTCCAATATAAATTTCTATGTTTAGAGGGTCGTAATGTAATTAAAAATGGTTGTAAAACTAAAATTGAATGTATTAATTGGTGTTCGTCCGTAATTGAAGTGCAATTATAGTTGCATGCAAGAAAATTATACGTATGATCGACCAAGTGAAAGTCTAGTAGGTGAATTTAATCCTAATTATAAGGTAATTGTCAGGTTTGGTGAATTATATAATCTATCTGATTATTGTGATTGGTGAGTGGATGGACGCCCACCTGTTGAGGGAGAGGGCACGGGACTCTTAAGCCCACCCCAGCCCTCTCCCGGGGGCTACAGGGGGTTGTTTACTACGAAGTCACGTTCAAGGCTCAGGTGTTCATAAATAATGAATTTCAAAAATATGCTAGGCGGATTGCCTATCTTACTGAATTATTTATTCATATTTTTAACTATACATAATATTCTAAAGTAAACCCCTGATAATGTCTTAAGTATTCTCAACAATATATGAAATAACACACATGAAAGCTCGCCATATAAACTTGTATACATAGTAAGTTGTCTGTATAGAGCGCAGGTAAAAAAGTAAGGTTGCCATAAAATGTATCGTTAAATTACCATCATAAAATGCGACTTCAAATATTGAGTATTATTTGATTATAAAAAAACAGAATCTAATTGAAAATCGAATAAGTATGCTCCCCTTTAATGATTAAATTTAAAAAATGTGTTTTGTATTTATTACGAGTGGATGAAATCAATGGATTGTTAGTTTCAAATATGTAGCTTATTATATTCAGTTATATAAAATATTAAATGTTGTATTGCGTAACTTTGAACATATGTTTTAATATGTTTTTAGACAAAGTGTCAAGCTTTGAAACCAATTTTATGCAAATGGTTGTGATTGTTGATTGTCGCATAAAAATACCAGACCTTGAATTAAGTCTACAAACACGGTATCATATAAAAGTATTTTAACTACACATTTTCTAATAAATACGAAAACAAATACAGATATTATAAAAATTGGTTGAACCCTGGAAAGCGACCGAGTTGTACGTGAATATAGCAACGAAACATAGCCTCTTCTCATCCTACTGAAAGGGCGTCTCCACGATCGATAAAGAGGGTGGTGGGAAATATGGGGTAGAAACAGGACCTACTTCTACCCACCAACCACCCTAGAATTGCTGATGATATCCCTTACACGAGACTAGTATAGCGGAACGGCGCGGAAGTGGGTGAACTATAGCCTCTTTTTCCCAAAACCATAATATTGCACACACGTATTATTTTCATTTATATTTGCCACAAGAGATTAACCATACAATAATTTCTATTTACACTAACATATATATTCTTATTATTTTGCAGTACAATACAGAATAAGTAGTATCTGAACCCGGAGATGCAATAGGATAATATATATATTTTGTTTATATTTATATACGCCCCGAGGGATTTTTTAGACGTGTTATTTCATTGTCTGTCAGTGATCTTAACTATTACTTGTTACACAGGTCACTGACTTAATAATCAGTATTTACCTTACAATACAAGAAATCCGAGTAAACATGGATCAAGATAATGGATCGGAATTTTATTAATATTATTCCCAATCTCCCAGTCGTAATAACCGATCATTTTTTTTATTTGAGCAGTATTTGAACCCATGACCACAGTATTTGTGGCCATGCACATTATTCCATGATCAATTACCAATGTTTATTTATTTAAATTTTAACTGGAAAATCCTAATATATATATATATATATATATATATATATATATATATATGTATGTATATATATATATTTAAATAATTTTACGATACCTTAACCCCTTTTTAAAAGCTCACTTTGTATAATTTAAGGGTGAGTATTTGATGTTCCGTGTCATAGGCTAGCCCCAGTATTTCCTTACAATCCAAAGAGTAAACTCTGAAATTTTTTGACTTGAGCGGTATTTGACCCCATGATCACAGTATTTGTAGCCACGAACTTTATCCCCTAAGCTCTTTATTCTGACATTAGATTAATATTAAAAATGTTTTTTTTTTTATATCAATGATGACTTTAATCAATTTTCTCAAAACATGTGTATTAGTGTCACCACACAGTTCGTTTAAATGTGAAAACTGACAGTTTAATTGTTCGTGTGTGGAGACCCTTACATTTTTGCTATCGATATAATATCCGTACATCCATTTTACTCAATTTCATACCTTATGCGACTAAAATTGACCTCTAAATGATCTTGTCTGACTTCAAAAATAATTTTAATTACGCGTATATTTTAAGTGGAGTCAGATGCTACTTTGTTTTTTATTTTGACTCTTTACCTTACGAAACATTTAAGAGGAAAATAATAAAAAAACAGATAGACAGACATTTTGAAATTATGAAAGTAGGTAGAAGCGTTCATTGTTTATCGCCTTATAATAATATTAAATGAATTGTTAAGTAATAATACAATCTGTCTAAATGAGAATTGTATTATGCCGATAATTTATATCTGAAGTTTATTTTTCTTAAAGAGAATTTTTTGGTCGTCTTGAATAAATGCACTTTTTTAAATTGATTTTAACTATTTTAATAGTGTTTTTTTTATTTCACAATTCGACGGGTGGCGTTTTAGTAATATCATTAATTTGTATTCTGGATCGAATCTACACTTTAATAAATTTGCTTCTAATTAACTTTGCCAATATTGTAATTCCTCATCCAACTATCTCATCCATTCTCGTTTGAATACATTTCAACGACTTGATAAATAATCTCTTTTCCACCAATTCGGCCACCTACAGGACCTGTATAGGGGCGACCTTATATGAAAACATTCATATAAATGATTATTTCCCACACTTTAATTTATTTTATATAATACCTGTGTTTTTTTGTATATTTATATAATAATACTATACTTTAATTTTCTTATTTCCACAATAGTATTTTTTGTTTTTATCTACTATGTTAAAAAACTCATGAGCATTCATTTGAATAAATATGATGGTTGATTTTTTGTAAAATACGCAAATCAATATATTTTTATATAATTATTTTTAATAAAAATCATTTTATAATACTTAAGTGAGTCACGTTTCTTAATATACTATATTAGGCATTACCACAAAGCAAAAGGGAGTGTCCCGAGCGTTTGGGGTTCTTTTTAAAAGGCTCTGGAAATAGGAACGTGATTCCAGAAAATAGAAAAATATGTCATTGAGAAGCCAACAAGTTTGGCGTATTATAATATTTAATCACAGGTGAGTGGGTATAATACACTTTTGTGTGGTTTTTAGGGATATTTTACGATTGGCGCATGTTTTGGGGGTGGTTTCTAACTCTGGAATGGGGGTTTTGGGGGTGACAATACTCATCTGAGTCCAATGGATTCATCCGAATATCTGCCATTAGATTGATAAAAAAAACTATTTCAATGTGAATCGCTAATTGGAAATTGAATACCATTGGAAATAATAAATGACGACGCCGATTAACTTTTTTCATTTTTAATGTCACGCGCTCATTTCAATGTAATTTGAAGAAATGAATCTTGGCGGCGAAGGGAATTTTTACCATCGTTAAAAAGAATACTTTGCTTTGCCCATTATTTCTTTCATGAATATGAAATTTTCAGGCGACATTGCGCGTACGCCGAGAAAGCTTTCTGAAATTAATTTAATTCGCTGTCTTTATAATATGCGATTTCACTATCAACGAGAAAGTTCAGCAACAACAACGACTTTAAAGGTTAAAAAATGTTTTTACGGACGATATATTATGTAAAATTTAGATTTATGCATGGTTCGTCGAAAATTAATGTTGTTTTTGAATTTTATGATATAATGAATGATTGAAAAATATTTTTTAGATTTCTGATGCATAATGCATAATATAATATATTTAATTATTAAATGTACAAAGTTACTGAAGACGAATTTAATTTTAAAATCCAGGGATTTTTGCTTTGCGCACAAAATTTTGAATCGAATATTTTGTTCATAATCATTATATCGTCGGCTTTCTTTACAGACTGCGTATCTCTAAAAAATTTAAATTGTTTAGAAAATTTCCTAACTCATATCTCCAAGCACCCATTTGAACGCAAAAAATAAATGTAACTTTTTGTTAATCATGTATATTTTTAAGTCTGCGTATTTCAACTTGAATCCTTTTTTTGGATCAAAATGGACTTACACAATCTGCAAAGAGAGCCGACGGTATATTATTTATTTGAAGTTTAATGTAAGAAACATGAATTTAAAAACACGCTCTTGTGTTATTTTATCCAATGTATTTCTATAAATTAACACCTTATAGGCTTAAAATTATAATAATATTAATAAAAAAAAATATTTTAAACCCTTTCTTAGTCATATTCGTAAATAATAAGCTTTGTTATTCTATAAACGATTGATTTGTTTCTTCATGTCTACATTAATTATTTATATGTCGCATACATTAAATACATTGTAATAATGAGAACGAACATACGGCTTCAATCGATATATAAAATATAAATTATTATACATACAATATAAATGGGAACAGTCGATTACAAACAACGAGTCTTGTTCTGTCTGTAATATGTGAAATAAGAAGCTCTTCTGATTTCGATAAGTGAGCAAATGACGTCATGACAATACAACGGTTGACGTCATTCATTTAACCTGGATGTTAACTTAATAAATGTGAGTTTTTTTTATTATTTTGAAAAATAATCATTTGAAATTAAAATCTGCCCTTGTATGACATATTAAATGATGATTGGTGTATTCAAAGTTGTGATTATCAAATTAAAAGATAAATTTCAATCTAAAAGATAACCAAGAGGGTTAAATTAATTAACAAATTTACAACCGCTGTATGACTCGAGGATAATGAATCACAAAAACAGACCAGCCATTAATTAATTAAAAAAATATTCATAGAACATATACAAAAGTTGTTCAAATATAACCAAAGCTCGGCCAAGTGGGTGAAAAAACAGTTTTTTTCAATTGTAGAGCACTGCGCTTACATTTTTATCATATGGTAAAATTTATCATTCTATTTGAATGTTCTGATGTTAACAGAACAATCTTAAAACATAATAATATTAATAAAATAAAATTACTTATTTTGAAATGTGCATTCACCTTTATAGTTTTAACTGTGAATGTAAAAATTATTTATAGATGTATATCATATAATTTTGTTTAAATAACAGAGAGTTAAAATTAACTAATACAATAATCAAATAATAAAGTAAATCCCATTACCCCCATTTGGACTAGGTTTGCATATAACGTATGGTTTTGATATATGTTTTTTATTTCTTGAAATAAGAGTCAGTTGTGTATATTTTGACTATTGATTTTATTTTCGAAAGAGTTAAAATAACTTAAAAATAACGAGGAATGTTACACATAATAAATTCAACAAATGCACATGGCAGATAAATACAAAATTCGCTTTATTTTATCACAATAACATAATAAAAAGACAAACGCAATTTGTGCGTAATATTTTTATAAATGCTTCATTGATTTAATACACTGTAGACAAATTGAAGCATAACAGAATTTGTATTTATTTTGAACAACAACAATATTGGATAATGTGTACATTTGTTTGGATTCTGATACATTACAGTAAAATGTTATAAAAAGAAGAAAATGTATAAAATGCTACAATATGTTTTCCAATTCTGTTGAGATATATAAGTAAAAAAGACAGGGTTCTTAGTATTAGTTTAATCGATTTTTTCTAAAAAAAAAAAAATGACGAATCAGTTCGAAAATTTTGACCATTGATTTCTAATATTGCTTAACGCAAGAATATTACTATTGAGCTTCATTATTTTGTTTGTAAAATGTCTCGTTTAGATAATTCAATAGCAGATTGACAAAGAAGGCAAAGCGGTAAAACGAGTGGAATGTTTTTTTTTAATCACAAATTTAATCTTTATAATAATACACTTACATTATAAAATCTAAACGAATCAATCAATCTTCAAGTCTTTTCGTCAAAATGCGCAGTTGTACTGAAATTGCCTTACACGACTTACTCGACAAATTTTACAATGAAGGCCTATTTTTTACAATATGAAAAAAGACTAGCGGCGAAATTTTTATGAGAAAATCGGAATTTGTAAAAATCAAACCTATATACAATTTGTATAGTGTTGTACTCCTGATTTTTTTTTGTTCTTAGTACGATTAGAAAATTTAGCTAGAGTGGATTTTTGAAAAAATACTAGTATTGATTGGAAATGTGTGAATATTTATTTGGTCGCATTACTCGAAGAATAAATACCTAAATGCTTACATTTAATAAATTACTATAATGGAATTGTGTGAATATTTGATAAATCCATTCATCAAGCGAAATAACTCGCACTTGCATCTCTATAAGATTAGAGAAAATGTACAGAAATATATATATTTTATATAATATGTTTAAATATACTTAAGTTTAAGGCATTCAAAGCTATATATGCTCAAGTCTTATTAAGAGCCATGTGTAATAAAATTCAATGATTGTTTTATTTGGTATCGGATTAGAAGACAAGCTTTTATATTTGATCGTGCGTTAAAATCGTTTATAATAATTAAAAATGTCACAACATCCAAACGTTCAAAAATAAAGAACACCAAAAAAACACTTATAAGTATAAAATAGACTGGTACATATACATAATCTCTCATCGTAAACCATTTTAGAATTAGCTTAAAATTGAATAAATACATATATTTAGGTACACGTTAAAAACATCTAGTGAGTGGTTGTACAACATTGATAACTAAATTTCATTGGCCACACAAAAATCACCATGAGATCATCACAAGATCCATTTATATGAAATGCAAGTTTTACATTCTGGACATGACCATGTGTCTTCCGTTGCATAAGATATCTCTTGCCGGACTATCGGGGTTGATAGATTTGGCATGACTCGAATAAGTTTCCTTGTTGAAGAATTCAAGCCGCCTGGATTCGTCATCGCCTCTCTCTGAAGTCACGGAGTATGTCTCTTCGGTAATCTGATCGAGTTGATGATGTGCTGGATCTCCATTTATAGCGACGGGATTGATGAATACGTGATGACTGGGAGCATTGTGGACTGAGGCAATGGCAGAGGGAGATCTCGGTGAGTGAGGAGGACTTTCAAATACATCTTCGTCCATTCTTCTCTCTTCGTCTTCTTTCTGTTGTCGTTTTTCTCTTTTGGTATGCTTGGTGATCATTCCTCCCGTTTCGGCGTCTCTCTCCAGCCTGTGCCCGGATCTCGATCGAGTGAGTTGACTCTGCACGTACTGTTCTAAGTCATCTTCTTCTTTCTTGGATATGTGCTTGTTGAGTACGATGAGGAATATGCCGATGACTATGGCGATCAATCCCGTACACACTAGCTCGTTCCACCAGCCGATGGAGCCGAATGAGCTCCAAGAAGTGACGTTATCTGGCAAAAGGCCACTACCGACTAGGAAAATGCCCAAGACGAGAAACACGACTCCGATGTGCAGCATCCCGATGGAGGAGACGACTTTGGAGTCGAGCATGCTTTCAGCATTGTTGTAACGGCGGCGGAAGTGTCTCCTCGATCCTGTCCTGTCGAGGGAGCCATGCGAGGCATGAGGGGAGGTGAGGCCAGACTCGGTGCTCTGAAGCGAATAACGCCTCTCTTTGGCCCTCCGCTGTTCATCCCTTCTTTTGCGCTGTCTCTTGATGGCCAAGGCCGAATGTAGTCCAGCAGCGTGCATCCTGCAACACGCCAACATCCTCGGTTTATTCCCAGTACTGGCTCACCTCCCCACACTCCGCCGTGTACACTGACAGCACTGCGCATCCTGCCATATTATTTCACACTCGACGTTGAACCCATTCAAAGATAAGGATAAACAAAATAATACAGATATGCGGCGCGCTATTTCACCAAATATACTTAAAGAGACTTAATGCGCTCCCGCAAAATATCGTGCGAACATTTAACGAGATTACTATAACGGCAAGATGCGCAGGTCTTGGTGCCCGGCTCTTCGCGCAGTCTGAAGTATCAACTGATCAATTCATTATTTTTATCATATAGCCAATATGTGCAGACTGCGCGAATACAAAAAGCAAGTGATATAGATTATAGGACAGACAGTAACTAGAAAGGCATGAAATGAAAATAAAAGTGTCAAAGTGTCACGTCTACAGTATCCTACAATACAAAAACCACTTGCTCTTCAGGAGATATCATACAATCACATACACACACAAAACACAAACTATATTTAATTGAAGCATGTCGCCTGCTCCAGCGTATAATTTCGTAAGTGCAAAAAAAAAATCTGTGTGCTCTTAAGTCTTTATGGAACTGAACCACATATTGTATGGTTGAAACATCAAAAATGTTGATTTTCAATGATTATTTAACCTTTTAAGTGGGACTTTTTCGAAATAGTAAAATAGTCCTATTTGACCGGCAACTAATGTAGATTCATCCATTATCTATAACACATTTCATGTCTCTGTCAATAGAAGGTATTTAATCGTAAATTGTTATATTTTATAAATAATAATTAAATCGAGTGACACGTGATAGGCAGTGTTACCAGATGGAATATGCTCAGTTCCATAAAGACTTAAGAGCACACAGATTTTTTTTTGCACTTACGATATTATACGCTGGAGCAGGCGATGTGTATGATGCTTAGGTTTCCTAGGCGCACGTCGTAAAAACGGTAATAGAGTTGCTTTGGTGTACTTTTGATCGTTTTTTTTTTGTTAATTAGTGCCTCACCCGAGGCTCAGAAGAGGCATTGACTAACAAAAAACCTATCATAAGTGTAGCTAGCTCTACTATCATATTTACGATGAATCTGTTACTAAAGCGTACACAGTACGTACGCCTAGGAAACCATACCTTCAGTATGTGTGGTCGTGTAATGAATCGTGAAACATTCGAAACGAATAAAACTTTATAATGTTTACAAACGAGCCATCCTGAGGATTCATCAGTGCGTCCGGTAGCACATTTTATAAACGAAATACGCCATTTTACGATGTGATTTCGACCACGCTCTTTAAATATACATTGGCGCAGCAATGGAAAAAATAAAACTGAAATGCGGTCTGTTTATAATGAATGTCTACAAACGTAAACAAATGATCGATGAGCGCAAATACACGGTTGTGAAAAAAAATGCAAAGCGACTTCAAGTATTGAAAATTGAAGAAAGGCCACGAATGAACATATTGTTTGACTGACAGTCAATTTGCTCGGTGCGTTTGATGTGTGGTTATTATATATGTATGTATGCATTGAACAGGCACAGCACTTGCAAACTAAAAATAAAATACAATCTTAATGTAGTAGACTTTATATTTGGATTGAAGAGTCAGAGAACATACCGCGTGTACAGTACGCCATTGGGGAACTTTGTTCTAATTTACACTCATCTTAACCCTGACCATCGTCTGTTAAAATAATTCACGTGCTTTCAATTACATTATCCAAATACCAAAGAAATCACCGTGCGAATTGAATTTTATATTAATAATAATATTTATGATATCAATGCTGTATGATATACAATTATTTTTAATTCCGACGATGAGACGTTTCAATATTAAAGATATGATCACAAATAATAAACTGTTGGTTTATTAAAGCCTCAGGCTAAAAATATAAAAAAATATCACCAAGAAATCCTCCTTTAACATGAAAGTTTTTATTTTTGTTGTAAGCCATCAAAATAATTAGGGGTTTAATGATTACAAATACTATGATCATGGCTTCAAATCTTTATCGACATAAATTACCATTGGAAAAAGAGCCGTATTCAATATAAGTGTGTATGTGTACGAATAGACTATTTGTGTACACGCACACGAACCGCATGCACACACTATTATATTGATTACGGCCCTAATATTAATGAAATTTAGGTTTTCTCTAATTTTCCCGATTATAACGTCGATACTGATATTTAAGAATATCAAAGATAAATAAATTATATATATAATAAAATTAATAAGCAGCAGCATTAGGCCTTATCATACATTTGAGACTTTAAGGATTTTTTTATATAAAAAAGTACATAATGCATAAAAATGACTACGTAATTACTCCATACATAATTCGTAACCTGTGGACGCGCTTTTTAACATTCACTGTAAGATTTGATAACTAATTGCTTATTTGATTTAAAGTAAAATATATTTACCAGATAGTTGCTTATTAGTATTGTATATTTTTAAGTCTTTATTGATTGAAAATATTATATTTTTCAGGGTGATAATAGATTATATATTTTTTTTGGCTCATAAAAACGTATGTTTTGGCAGATAATGTTTTCTATCAATTAATATATTGATCGAAATAAGATGTCTCTATAATTAATAAGACGTATTTAAGGGAAAAAATAATAAATTTGGAAGTGAATTTTTTATACATAAATACATTATTTTCAGGGCTGAAAAAACCCACTGAAAGAGAATGAACGAGATGCATTCCTTTTATTTCACCTTCGTTTATCCTGAAGTAGAAATGAAGAATGCACAGAACATATGGTTTTTCCTCAAACAAATAAATAGTTAGGAAACAACTCCACTATAAACGGATTTCCAAAATGCAGTCAGTGGAAATTCACATTAATTTTCTAAATATACTAAAAGATTAGAAATCGTAGCCGAACTGTAAAAAGTGTGCATTTACAAATCAGATATTATGTCATGATATTTCTGTGACCAATGTACCAAAAAAGGATGAAAATGTAAGATGACTTCATTTAAAAATCCTCCATATTTTTCAGAAGATTTTTGGAGAACAGATTTTTCGTATTCACATTTCTTTTTCTGAAGTAGATTTTATTGGATGAGTATTTCACATATTTGTTAGGTATTTACTTTGACCTGAAATGTAAAAACTATTTTTGAACAGCACCCATTATACACTGAATTTAGACCAAATATCGAAACGATTCCCTACTATTTTTATTTTATTACTATTTTTACACTAAATAATTCTGATATAGACTGTTTACTTCACCTAGATGCACTGAATTGCCGGTCTTATTGATAAATATTGACTCCATAGCATTCAATTAACGATGTTTTTCAATTTAATGGAGTTCGTAAACAAGCAATTGAAGAAAGCATTCAATAGACTGAAAATACAAGAAAATAAAAATTCATCATAGAACATTCTCGGTTTTTCTGGTAGAGACTTTTCAATAACTGATTATCGATTTTACTAATCTAGTAATTTAATTCCCAAAAGACATGTAATACAAAACCCAAAAATCAAAACGACTCCAAATTCTTAAATTACATGCCTAAGCTTTGTTCAAAATATCCGCAAACGGTTCTTATTAGTCTACATATAATCACTATCATTTGTGGTATTTCAGAGAATTTTACCATAAATAAACTAAACAGGGTTTAGGAAATATTTGCTAATTTTATGCAATTTGTCTAACATCATGTTCATTTATATTAATTATTTAATTTAATTGATAGACTTATAGCAAATAACTATGTTTTATTGAATATTAAAATGTACTGCTAGATTTTCAATTAAATTAATATCTGATTCTTACCACAAAATACTACTTTTTAAAAAAAAATCCAGATCAGATTGTCTTTTTGTGCGAATTTTTTTTATCATCATTATTTAAAAATCTAAAAATTGTTCTAGATTAATAAATCGGTGAAATTATTAAATCTATTTTTTATTACATATTTAAAATGTGATTTGTATGGCCGTAATTGGCCACACTAATCATCGTCATTCGAGATATTTATCGTCTAATTAAAATAAACAGTCTTTCAAAGATCAATCCTGACATTGATCAATATTGTATTGATAATAATTATACAATCGACCATTTTCAAAACAGTATTATTTCATAGATTTATTTGACGTTAGTTTGTAGACGAGCGAATCTTTTGGCAGAGTCGAGTCGTTTTAATCAATTTAAAACACACTTGACCATCTGTCGGTTGGCACCATTTAATTCAAGACCTTGATAATTATTGATATCAATTACAAAATGAACAATGGTAATCTTCAAAGAGGTAGCCATTATCGGATGCGAATTTTAAAGGTCAACACACAATTCGAGTTCATTCTTTATAAGATAAGAGAGAATACACGGGCGGTTCTTTCTTTTGTTCTCACGCAAACAAACCAGAAAATTTTCGCGTGCTACACGAAATTGTGTTGAAAAATATTACAATATACATGTTTGCTGTAAAATCGATCACAAAAATTATATGCATTCGAAAGTTTCACGGTTCAAATTTTTGAATATGGAATGTGTGTGTGTGTGTGTGTTGTTGTGAGGGATTTGTTTGTTTGTATTGCAATAGTTACCTGAAATATTATTATCGAGAATCTCTGGCTTGTTATCGTGCAGATTATTTATATATCTTTGAAAGACCGGTGAGATGTGGATGCCATTCTACGGGGGGAGTCAGTCAGCAGATGTTTTGGTATTTATTCTAAGTGAAGATAATCTATATATTATTTGGAGAGACACGGCGGAAAACACCACCTAGTTCAATGTCTCGGGACGCACTGGCCGCTCCTCCTGGCTCAACCAACCGGCCGGGGTTCTTTAACGACACTGCGCATGCGTTCCACAACATTCTGTTATTTCACTTCACACCGATTTCTTTTCTGATTTCAATCATAACATTATACTAATGATGGAAAGCCAGGTGGATCAATGAAAAAAATAAAATTAGAGTATATTCCAATTTTCAATTATATAAATAAATTGCAACATGTATGACTGTTTTAGGTTAATTTTCCATGCTTAGTAAAATCACAATGTACCATCATGAAAATAGCATGTCGCCGCCAGCCACGACTTAAATATTATATCATTCACTTTTGTGTTGTTTTTTTTCGGAATTGGTAGCACATCGTAGCCTGAAGGTAGACAATGACCACTTTCAGCAGGTTGACTCCTTCGTATATTTAGGAGCAGTGGTCACTAAGGATGCTGGAAATAACCAGGACATCAACTCTCGCCTGAAAAGTGCTAATAGGGCGTATTTCGGCTTAGTACGCTTGCTCAGATCAAGATATCTAAGTAGAAGTACCAAGGTAGAATTATACAAGATGCTAATTAGGCCAGTACTAACCTACGGTGCAGAAACATGGGTTATTACCAAGACTGAGGAAGATAGGCTTCTTATAGGGATAGTATCGGAAATACTATCCAGCAAGCCTGTGGGTAAGAGAAGGCAGGGTAGACCTAGGCTAAGATGGGCGGACGAGTTTTATAAGGTAGTTAGGAGTTTAAGCTTAAATTCAAAATATTGTGCTATTTCATATGCTGGTTTCTTAAAGCCATCTTAAAACTTACTTTTATATACATAGAGGTGTCCATTAATCCATCGAAATAAAAAAACCATTATAATTTAATAATATTAAATGATATAAGTTAAATAAATTAGTATATTTTCTATCTTGCGATACAGCTGCGTCATATCCAGATTTATAAGTATTTTCTTCTAATAAGATGTTTCTACAATATGTATTCCTAATAATTGAGTAAAAGTATTGAGTTTCTTTGAATCGGATTGTAATGAAAACTATATATTTATATAATACTTTTTATGGTTTTACATCCAGGCTAAATTCATATATTGTTATGCTGGGCCAATTATTAAACAAGTTTTACTAAATGAAACACAAATAATAAGTTATCTTTTTATTGTTTACTTGGTCCTGTGAACATTTTTGAGTATATTTTACCAATTTGTTCTATGATTAGTAAACACATCGTATATGTTCAGGCCTAAGAGAATTATACTATACCTCATTTTTGTACCTTAGTAAAAATTTTGAAGATGAAAAATTGTGTATTTTCATAGATTGAATTATGAACTAGGGTCCTTGCAACTATCTTAAGCCTGCATTCTTTCCCAACCATTAAATATTAAATTGATGCTGTATCACGAATTGAGATATTATGCTATTTATAAATATTTGAGTTTCGGTGTGAAGTGGCCAAAGATTAAAATGGCGTTGGCTGGTACAGGGGCGCGTGTACTAAGTACCCCAGAATATGGGTCAAAATATTCGCCTCTCCCTACGCCCCTTTTATCAAATACAAAGATTTTCATTTAATTATATGTGAATTACAGAAAAAAGTGGAAGTTCTACTCATTCGGAACATAACATTATATATAAATCCCTTCGATAAGGGATGAATATAAATTTTATATGTATAAAAGGAACGGTTGCAGATAACGTGTGATTTATAAAGGACTATAGGACTATTATCAAATATATTATAAGACTTCTTCTTTATGAAATATTAAATAATTTAATTTTATGATGGTTTATAATACATATAAATATAAAATTCCATACATTTGTTAAAACAAAATCCACACACTCTTCTTTGTCGCTGTTTTTTGTAAATAAAATATTTAGTTTGTCAGTATTCGCATATAAAATACTTGACTTGATTTTTGTAGAGCAAATTTCAATCTTCAAACATGCGGAATAATGAGTAATATAATGAGTAAATAAGACTGTTAAATCATATTACTCATCTCAATCCTTTGTAGTAAGTTGGTAAAGTAAAAAATCAATTAAAATTATTTTATTATACAATATACAATCTATTTATACATTTTTTATAATATGTTATTTATTTTTATATTTATGTACTTTTCATTTTTGTTTTAAACCCTTTTTTATTAATATTATTTTTGTCTTGTTTCGTAAAAAAAGTCTCATGAGCGTTTATATGCAAATAAATAAATACTGTAATGATTGAGATTCGAATAATTTATTTAATTTATTCCTTACTTTGTTCCTACAGTGTTTTTTTTATTTCATCTGTTAAGCTGTTAAATCAGATATTCATATTTTGTGGTTTCAAAAGCTTATGTGGCTTAGCACTTTAGTTTACCTGAATAAAGTAATTAGGGTAGCTTTGTCCCTAAAAGCCAACCCGACAAAGTGCGATTCTCTTAATAATTAATCTATATTGAAGTTTGAGGATCACCATGATGGAAGTTAATCCTCAACTTTACCCATTAAGTTCGTCGATCAATTAAGTCTTATAATGTCGCTAGCTTGTCTATAAAATGATTGCGTTGATTTTTCTATAATTAATTTAAATGAATAATCTTCTAGTATATTTTTTGATGGAAATATGTGTTAATATAATTATATTTACCCTCAATATTGGGTGTATTAAGTCTGCAAATATTCAATTAAGAAGACGTGTCTTCGAAGCCGTAAAAACTCGACCTGGACATCTAATATGATGAAGAAAAGAAGACCTGTCGGTTATTTATATCACATATTGAATCTGTGCAAAAAAATTGATTGGATTCTGCCATCTTTGATTAAATCAAATATATTTACAGTCTCGAGTAATCGAAATCAGTTCATCACGTTGTGTCGAATCATTAATTTAATTGATACAATTGGCTCAATTTACGACGCTATAAAAAGACAATTATTATGAGATATAAACACATATATATTTATTATTAAAATAGTAGTGGTTGATATGAAGATGGGGGAAAAGTGTACCTACACGAGTTTGGAATTAAAAGCTTGAAAACCGACTTTTCCATGACTGGAAAACTAATGAGACCACTTTGAAGAGTTAGGGTTGCTTTATTAAAAATCATTTAAATAATATTTTGACAAGTTAATGCTGATTATAAAATTAAATACATTCATTAGACTAACACAAATATTTAAATAACAAAAAGTATTAAAAAGATTATTGTGCATGAACCTATTGAAGATATATTCAATGTTATTAAAACTGTGAAAATCAGAATACGAAACAATTTATTTCTAGAATTAATTAAATGAGAAATAAAGTCCCCCCACACAATAGTTCTGGCAAATCTCCAACTCCATGTAACTAAATGTCGTTTATTTAACAAAATAAATATATACACATCCCTGCATTTGCAAATGCAATTTATGAACCCGTTCTTATTGTGAGAATACCTGAAAGTTGGTAATGAAAAAAAGGGGGATTCTATCATTTCTTTGAAGTCCTGAAACAGGTGCATTTCCTACCACAATTAAAACTTATTTTAATGTTGTTTCTTGCCGCAAATTAAACCTTTCCACTGACCCGGTGTGTATGTGGGCATGAAGGGAATATAAGATGTGAATTTAATTCTAAAAAATAAAAAAATATATATCTAAATTTGTTTATATTGAGAAAAAATATATGGTACCAACCTCCTTATAAAAGTCATGCCTATGGGGAAATCATAAGTGTTTGATTTGATTTCTTCAACATTTTGTTTTTTAGAATCCAATTCCATTTCTTTACCCCAAGCAATCAAACCTCTGTCTTCGGGTGTCCCTAATAATTTTAAATTGTTAAATATTTTAATATTATATTAAAAATGTTCATCAAAAACACACCGGGTACGAAATTATCAAGGAAACAGCCCACGAATCCTCCGAGAAGAATGGAAGTGGAAAGCAAAACTGTAAGAACAGCGTCCAATTCCTGTATTCCCGTTTGTATAACTCCAGGATTCTTTTCCATCCATTTGCTAAGCACCAGCGGGAAGAATATTGAAAATCCAATGATGTAGAGATTCCGCGAATTATTTAAATTCACATATTGGAGAGCGGATAGACCTAAAATTAAACATTATAATAATAGAAGTTGCTGATTGATTCATTGTGGAAACTCGATAAATATCCTGCTTGATCAACAAATATTTAATTAATATACGATCTTGGTTTTGAACACGATCCGCGTGCGTTATATAACTGAGAGATACACTGATAAAAGTATTTATTTTTTATGGATTATGTGAAAAATATGGAATTGTGTGAGTTACAGATATATGTATTAGCAGGCCATACAACTGGATGTATAAATATCAAGATGGTGGACCAATCAGATGAGTTTGACTGAGGCAACACTGTATTCAAGATAATTAACAGTGTTTAAATAACAGTAATGAAAACATAATTCACACGAACTGACATTTAGCGCGCTTAAACAATTAGTATGGTCTCACTCAGACTCGTCTACTTGGTCCACCATCTTAATATTTATATATCCAGTTATACGGCCCGCTAATATAGCAGTGGTATCTCTTTTTTAATCTAAAAAAATCGACAAGAGTGACAGAGCAAACAATAGTTTTTAAAGACTCTCTTGTCTGTCCAGAGATGTGCCAATGTCAAACGAAAATTAAAGTAATATATTCTAATTTCTTCTTAATTTATTTATATGAAGAAATTAGACGTCATTGTGATTAAACGAGTCTTATACTTCTGTCTTTATATCGTTTCATTGCACTCTATGTGGAAAAGGATAGATAAAAGAGATAGGGATAATACTACAATATTCGTTTGACTTTGGCACATCTAATGATTGATTTTTACCAAATGCAGTGATCATTCCAAACATAATACAGAACAATCCTCCGACGACCGGTTCAGGAATAATGATAAAAGCTGCTCCAAATTTGCTGACAAGACCCTGAACTATCATCAAGAGAGAAGCCCATTGAATAACACGACGAGCTCCAACCTTTTATAAAATACAATTTAAAATACCATCCGACACACTTTTAAATAAAAATTAAATACCTTAGTTACACCAATGGCTCCTACATTTTCCCCGAATGTATTGGTGCCATTCCCCGATCCCCACAAACCAGCCAACATTGTTCCCAGACCTTCGATCATTATACCCCTGTTTATCGCATGCAATGGGGGCGGTGGTGCTCCTGGAATATATCATTTTAATAATCTTGACAATAGGAATGATAACTTAAAACACACCACACATCCTGGCTGTAGTTGGATAGTAGCTGATGGATTCTACGGTACATGCGATGACACCTGCTAACATTCCAAGAACTCCAGCGAGGGTCACTGTAGGAATACCCCATTGACCTGAATACCAATATAAATTTAATAAAATCAACCAGAACACCATGAGAATTCTATGACAATAAATTCATATATTTATCCTTATATGAAAAGGGTTTTCATTTCAAAATGTGATAAATTTCAAAAATGGACTGTTTTTTTATATGGCAACTCATGCACCATTACATTCACAAACACATACATTGACACCTTAAAACGGTCAACCTTTTCATACATATACTTTACCATCTCTATTGATAGAAACAGGTAACAGGTGGGGCAAAAGTTTAGATTGCGATTACTAATTTTATAATGAATTAATATACGCCACAAGAATGAGAAGAAATAGCGACGAAATTGATCTAAACGTCACATAACTAAGATGGCGCGCAATTAAAAAGGCGGGACTTTTGTACCACCCGTATAAGAATAATAAATTACCAAATACTTTTGCAAAATTAAGCTGTCATTTATTTTCACTGAAACTTCATAGTCCACTTAACCTATGCCCGTGCAATAAAAATAGTAGGTATATTTTGAAAAAAATAGCTATAAATAGTAAAAAAATTTATGAAAATACTATTTAAAAAAAATCTTGGGTATCACTGGTATAAAATAGTGGTTTCCTAGGCGTACTTCATCGTAAACGTACACCGTAAAAACGATTACTATCGAATGTTGTTTTGGTTTACTGTTTTTTTTGTCGGTATAATAACAGGTACTATTAATAAAATATAAAAAAATATTTGTTTTTTTTTTGGAAATTTACCAGGATATGGAAATCTGAACCAAGGAGCATTTTTCATGATGGAAAGTTTAACATCAGTTCTCGCTGGATGACCTTCAGGTAAATAATCAGTAAGTGTTAATATTAAACACAACAGCCACATTATAACTATTGTCAATAACACCTGCAATATCACATAAATAAATAGCACGTGGCACTGATTGGTGATAACTCTAGATATCTTATATCTTACAGGAAATAGTTTGAAGAGCGGAAATTTAGTAAAGTGAACCCCGTGACCTTTTCTGTAGTTCAGCAAAGGAATATTCACGTTACACATTACTTGGGAGAAAATCGTCAGCAGTATAAACGTCCTGTAACAAAAAGGAAATTCGATTTTCATGAACCCTTCGGATATTGGATTTATAGGATTTTTATAGACATACCCAGCAGCTATTCCCCAATGTTTAGAAGCTGCATTTGCCGCATTTTCAAATAAAGTTATACCAACTAGGGAGACAGTGGGAGCTATAGTTAAAGGGGTGACATATTTAAGGAATTGTCCAACAAGACCAGTGCAACCTGAAATTATAATTATAAATATTATCGCTGTTAAGCCAAAACTCACTAACTCAATTTTTACATTATCGAAAAAAATAATTTTTCATTTAAAAATTCAAAACTATAGATTCTAGTTAATTTTCACTTAAATTTTCATTCATTGAGCAATTTTCAGTGATTTTTGGCATTAAAAAATACAAAGTGCAGTTAATAATTAATAATAATACAGTATGCAAATATAATCCTCATTAAGAATATGCATTGTATACTATTTATTATATGAGACGTTTTTGAAGATTAAAAAATGTAAATTTTCCCACGTTCTGTGTAATAAAATGACCAAGTATTTTTTTATACAGAGACTAGGGGACTATACTAAAAAAACACTTTGGGAGTTTTAAAAGCTTATTATTATGATTATTTTCCGAAATAAATATTAAAATCATATTAGTTTGTGGGGTAATTTTAATGAATATCGTATAAGGACTAATATTTTGAAATTGAATGGAGATGAGTATAAAAAAAACATACCCTACAACTAATATATAATAAAATTAATTAAAAGGCACTTATCAAATTTGGTTATCTTGGTTGGAATATCGATAAAAAAAATTTTCAAGAACGATTTAAATTTAATATTAAAATTTTTTTTATTCATTAGACAAACTGCAAATATTTTGCGTATTTTACTAGATTCGACAATGCATTTAATTATTTGTCTTATAATTGAGTAGAGATTTCAATTAGATAATATTTTATAAAATGTCCTTCTTTACCAATGAAAACTTGAAATAAAGACGACACAGCAATGGCTCCTGAAAGTTCACACATCCTGATCATCCACACCTGATCCTTTTCTTCCTGGCTCATGTTTTCTATTGATGGACACCGCCATTGAGGAAGACTCAAGATGGCTAAAGTAGGTACCAGAAAAGAAATAGTTCCTCCTTGAACTATGGGTAAACGACAGCCGAAAGTCGTTTGAACAAACGTTATAAGACCTAATAAAAATATTTTTTTTATAAATTGCTAATTACTTTACAACCAGACAATCAAACCTGTAACAAAAATCATTGTGGCTATAATGTGTCCTCTTCCAGGATCGTCTTCCGACATGCATAGTGCAGGGCACAGGATAAAAGGTATAGCAACTATCGCTCCAATCATCGTTAAATAGTGCTAAATTAGTTAAACCACTGTTAACATCTTGTAATAGTGTAGTTAAATCATTTATCACATCACCTGAAGGGCCATGAAGATGCAAAGATACCAAGGAGGAGTATCATCAATACCGTAAGTTATATCAGCATTCCTATTTTGATTCACCGCATTATTTAACTCATCCTGTTTGAACGGAGTTAAAGATCAGATTTTATTTTTAAAAATTGGATAGAATATACTCACAGTTTGCAATTCAATCGAGCAAGCCATTGCTTTTGAAATCTAAATAATCAGGTGCTCCTTCATTGGCGTCTCGTCAGTGAATGATGGGTTTAACTTCAGATAAATGTACATATTATGTATTAAATTATCACCGTAAATAAGGAAAAATAACATCAAAATAGTACATTCTTTGATAAATCGATTAGATGACAATATAAAACAAGTTTTTTTGCATAGTTAGAGTGATTAACTAATTTGGTAATTGAGAGTAATTAGAGTGCGCTTCGTTGCCATTCAAAAAAATAGAATTATCAAAGATAAAAATATTAATATACTTTAGGGATATCTATAATAATAATAAAACACCGGGAAGGAACAATTTAAAAAATGTTAAGGAAAATGAAAATAATACAATCCATTATACATATATCCTGAAACGTGCTAATTATTTTTATGGAGGTTTATTTTATTATATCCCTTGATAAATATTAAAGATAGGAATTAAACGTGCTTTTGTAGATAATATAGTACATCATTTTTTCCCTTCGGAATTTTTCATTTCGGGACATTAGTCAACCCATTTTTATAAACCCAGTGAAATGTAATATTATCGTGAGGTGATAACAAGTCGAGTAAGCCTTTGATCCTTTCAAGTAATGACGGTTTATTTGACAAGACAAAATAAACACGCTTTCAACATACTGATTTATACGGTATATTTTGAGCAAATAGATGAAAAATAAAGACGCTTTTATCCAGTGATATAATCCAAAAAATGTTTGATTCGGGGAAAAAATATTGGCACGTGTTCATAGTAAACACAACCGAATAAATTGGGATAAGGATATTTCATTGAAGTATAAAATCATTCGTATTATTTTTAGAAGAAAATAAGTAGATATAAAAACATTAGAAATTTAATCCGTATGCGTTGGATCTTCAAATTTTAATTATTGATTATCTCTAAATAAAAAGCTAATGAATGCTGTGCTGGCAGTGAAACGAAAATATATAGTTCTATCTAGAGAAACAAGTGCCAAAACTTATTTACCAAATATTGTAACTAACGTATAATTTTAAAATGTAATTGGAGTAAAAAATGTATTGATTCATGTTTAGAGAATGCGTGCTTAGTGGTGGCAACACCAGAGCAAGCTGTCAATATATTGGAATTTTGTTGACTTTTACTATTACTGTTTTTAATTTGTGTTTACGCTTTAAGTCACTGTGATTAAATAAATTAAATTCTTCTTATGTAACAACAATATTTAGATTAATGATGGACTTATAATAGTAAGAAAAACAGCATAAACCATGAAAAATAACATTCAGTAAATGAATACTCGGTATCAAGTAATGAGTGAAAAAGAGATGATTAATTTTTACTATTTTTATTGAATGCTATTTGTTTTAGGTGTTATTACCATCATGTTTAATATTGGAAATATTCTTGGTATGGAGGACTACAATAGATATAATAATCGAGAAGATCTGAATTTTCCATTGACAAACTCAACTGACCACACTACTCATAACCAATATCCAGATGTGTCTGACAATTCTGAAAGCAAAAGTGTAGATGGAAACAGTTCAAGCTCAAGATATGTTCAACAGGTTGATGAAAAAACCTTACAACGTAGGCGAATCAATAGATTGAGAACTGCAAAGAAAAGAGCGGCAGAAACTGAATATGAACGTGAGATCAGATTGTATAAGAACAAAATGAGAAATAAGTATCGAAGAGAATCGGAAACATTAGAACAAAAAACTGAAAGAAATAGAAGAAATACTGAAAGAAATCGAATACGGCGTTTGAAAAAGAAAGAATATATTGAATGCAGAGAAGTTTTCTCCGTTGTCGAAGATCGTGAGTCTTCGAATGGTGTTGAAACATACTTAAAAATTGAATTATCGCCTAGTTCGTCCCAGGAAGAAACAAATACTAATGAAATCCTGCTTTATCCTCCAAATTCAAACTATACAGACTTGTAAGTGATTATCGTTACTGTGATTTTTATTATATTTTCTATAAATGCCAATGTAATATAAAATTATAAAACAAAATTTGTTTTTTTAGGAGGTGATATTGAAAATAGCAGTAAAGAATGTGATTTTATGTATCCAAAAATGAAATCACATAAAAGTGAATAGAAAATGTGAGATTGGTTTGTATTTACCAGATTTTGTCATCTTTAATTTATAACTGAATTGATTCTTTTCTTTTTCAGGAATCATTGGTGCAACATATTATATAAATAAGTGATAATTAATTTAATTTTTGTAATTAGAAAGACGTTATTATTATATTAATAATAAAATAATTATACATTGATTTAGTATTTTATTTGTCAAATCTAAATTAATTTATTTCTGTTGTTAGCTTGGTTTATTGTAGTCAATGGCTTTTTTTTCCTCGGTTCATTTGTAATCTTACCTTTCTCTCTTCTTTATCTCATCCATGTGTGTTGTTATGCTTAAATAATTTAAAATTACCAATATGAACCTATGTTTCTTACGTTATTTTAAGTGATTAATATAAAAAAAAATAATAGGTAAGAATGATGTGGATGGCATGCATAAATATGCAGTAGTGGTGGATGTGGCAATACAGACGGCTTGAACTGTCAGTGAGTTGACGTGTCTTCTCTGAACGCATAAACAGCCCGACAATGTCCGTTGTCGACAAAGTGAACTTGTTGTTGTCCGGCATTCCGTCCCACGTGGACTACGCAGGCCAGGCGCGCGGCGAGCACTTGTACCGCTTCATAATCTCTCTGTTCAGTGGAGTCGGCCTCTGTTGGGGTTACATTGTTCAGCAGTTCTCGCAGTCAGTGTACATCCTCGGCGCTGGCTTCTTGCTGGCTGCTCTGCTGACGGTGCCGCCTTGGCCAATGTACAGGAGGAAGCCTCTCGCCTGGCAGCCGCCACTGCTAAGCCACGCCCACGCCGACCATCCCAAGAAGACTCACCAGCAGAACACCAAGAAGGCCAGGAAAGGAGATTGATCATGAGATCCTCTAGTCGCTTTCACTTATAATATAATACTGTTTTTCTATTCCAAATACACTATTAATAATAAATACCCATATTGAACAAACTACTATTGTTTTTTAATAACTTGTGTATAATAAAACATCATCAGTATTGATTCTAATAATGATTCATTTAACATTTATAAACATAACATGCTACACATTAATATATGTATTTACAAAATTACATAAAAAATTTAGTCAAGGTGCAATTTTCAATCAGTAACAATACAACATCTACTCAATTTTATGGATTACGTGACTAGGTTTTCATAATACCAGGTTCTTATTTATCACCACTTTGGTGATAAGCTAAAAAATTTGTTCATTAAATTGATACAAACATTTGTGATGTATAACAAAAATAAATTAATGATTTTGTTTTGGAATTACTCAGTCTGATACTTTTCTTTCAAGTCTTTGAATTGTTGCAAAGTCTGTTTGCTGGTTTGATCTGTTGAAGATTGTTCAGATGGAGTTTCGTCTATTGGTTTGCCGAGTGCTTGGTGCAAAGTGATCAGAGCAAAAACAGCAGGTAATAAATAGCTCAATCGGTAAGGTGAGTATGGAGTGACCATCACTGCCATCACCGCGGCCACGTAGATGATTTTTTCCACAATGTCATAATATTTGCTGTAAAGTAGACCATCATGTAATAATTGTATCTGTTAATAAAAATAATTCAGCTTACATATTAGTTTTCGGGGCATCAATTTGCCAAAGAATAGCTGCACTCACGCTCATTATAATTCCTGGGACAAATGATGGATCTGAATCAAGTATTTTACTGTACCTAAAAATTACCATTTTTGTAAGTATATTATTTAATTCATAATACAAATACGAACATACTTAAAATTATGAGCCCACGTCAATAATGATGGGATTTGGATTATAGTGACCAAACACCATATAAAGAACATTGAAAAGTGAAAATACAAAGATCTGTTTGAAAATGCTTCTACTTGACTTGATTGTGAATTTTCTTCAGTATTAGTTTCACTTTCAGCATTATTTACTGATTCTTGTGATTCATCCGAAGATGGGAGTTTTGGATTGGGTAATTCATCTTTATCTGATTCACTCTTTGTATCTACTTTGTCTTTGGTATTGAGTTCATTTGATTTTGAGTCATTGATATTTTTGTCATCTTCAGCTTGTTCATTATTTTTTTGCTTGGATTTTCCGAATTTCACTTTTTTCGCCACCTTTGCTAAAGCTTTGTAGACAATATTTTCAAGGTAATCTTCATACATTTTTGTCAACTGTAAAATTCATATATTATGTAAGTATAAAAATATATATTTTAAAATTAAATAATTTTTTTTACTCACTAAGAAGAAATAAAATCCAACACCAGCTGTAAGAGAAACAGCTCCACAAGAACCCGATGCTATTGCGACTAAAAGCATACCTGCGGCTCCTGGTGCTTTTCCTAGAGCAGTCGTAGCCCACTCCCAAAATTTATGACCACTTCTATCTTTGCCCGATGATATAAATCTAAAATAATGTTTATATTAAAAATTTCATACCTCACTTCAGGACCTCAGAGTAAGGAAATTATTATATATACTCTAAGCCAAGGAATAGAGAGAGAATAAAGGAGGAAGCTGAGGAATATTTATTTTGTATGGCTATTTTTATATGTACCTTATAATTATTCTATGAGCTACTTGTCCTGAAAATATCAAAAGTCCCCAACAAACCAAACCTAGCAGATGTGTAAGTCCCAAAGCGACAATATATAGAATAAGTGGAAGTAAAACAAAGTTCTGTGATGGCGAAAATCCAATTTTAAGACATTCCAGTTTATTGAGTAGTGGCACGGTTCTGAAAATTTTATAAAATAATTAAACCTCCTACGTGTTTTATTTGTGTGAATCTTACGTGACAACTACAATTCCAAGGCGTGCGGAAAGTAAAACATAGTAGGGTTTAACGTGGATTCCGCAAAGAGCAGAATGGAATGATCCTCCACTATCTTTAGTGATATGCATTTGGATTGCCCAATGTCGTAAAACCAGTAGAAGTATTGCAGCAACGTAAGGAAATATTGAAGTGGCGTAATTCCTAGACAGTTGACCGAGAATGTCATAGAAGGATGTTGAAATACTAAAAATACATGAAAAATCCATTAAATCATATTATGATCCATAAAAGGGTAATTATTACATACCTTATTGTATAAACACATTTTGGATCTAATGTTAAGTTTATAATTGCTATTTGAGAACTGTTTCGATGAATTTTACCCTTAGAAAGTCTAAGTCTCATTGGAGATTTATTAGTTTCCCTAAAAACAAATAAATTAATTCCTCTGCATTTCAAGTAAAGGAATAATATTGTAAACATACGTAAAGGAATGATAAACGTCGTGTCCAACGGCCCACGGAACAGACAATAAAGCCGTTGCATGATATGACTGACTTTCGCATTCATTGATCGGTTCAACGTAGAGTAAATAAGCTTGATAAAGCATATCGAATCCAGGTATCTTTAATGTATATTGCAGGGAATTTGGTAGTGTTTTTTTAATAATTGTGCGGCGGGTAGGATTCGCTAGTGTTGGTAAAACTACATCCAAGACTCTCGACCCTTGACTATGAATATCCACAGCTATTGTAATCTAAACAAAAAGATTCAAATAAATAAGAGAAAGACAAGTACGATGAAATATTAATTTAATATACCGGTTTATGAGTCGGTGATGCTCTTAGTATAACGTGTGTCCAGTGAGGATAAGAGGTGTGAATTGATTTTAAATTCAGTGTGGCTGTACGCCTCTTTCCTGATTTTGAAGGACTCCATGAACCATACTGGGACAAATGCCGACCGCTCATACTGGAAATAAAAACAATTATATTTTAATTTACTTGGGTGATCAAAAAAAAAAAGAATTCACTAACCAAACTCTATGTTGTCCAAAAACATATTTCGCTTGGCAACCGAATAACCAATCTCTGTCCAATAAATCCACGACTTCGAATGTAACCATTTCATGATCGGGTAAATTAGTAAGTCGTACCATGTAGTATGTAGTTCTAGAATAAATTGAGTGAGTTGATTTGATTAAAAATAAGAAACCCACCCAAATATTATAACCCACTTATTAAGTCCTTGGGCGTAGTTGAATGTGTATATTCTTCTGGAGTCTTCGTGCCATTCTCCATCGGGTACAAAATCAATTTGACTGTTGTAGTGAGTTATATTATTTGTGTTACCTCTCTAAAATTATTATTTGGATGAACAATTTGTTCTTATTAATGAAGAATTATGTAATTAAAAAAATTTACACTCAAGTAGTGTCTTGATGTAGATCGGATAAGTTCCGAATCCTTGGTGAGTTGTTTTGTTTCAGGATCAATTATTGAAAATAGAAGTTTATTAAGTACCAACACTAACTGTTTACACCAGACGATGCAAAGATGATCTGTGGATAGCCATACTCCAGGAATAGAACTAGTCTGAAATATTTTTATTAAATAACTTTCTCAGCAAGAAATACAATTATTTAAGTGAATTTTACAGGAGACTCAAAAAACTATTTTTTGGGTAAAATCCATCATGATTTATTTTGTTTATGAATATTATTCATTTCAATTCAACTCACCAAAACTTGAACATCACTGTGGGTTGAAGTTGTTAATGAAGAAGGGACCAATACATCTCTCGGTCCACCTCCAATTGTTATTAATGTTTTTTTATTCCAGAAGGAGTTCATGGGAGCAATATTAGTTGTATTTATTGCTTTGACATCCCAGAATTCTTTAATGTCACTATAAAATTTGTTCATGTAATAGTCAGTGTTTATTACTGGCATTACATGCGGTGTGGCCAGAGTTATTATCACGTCCACAAGGTTACGACTGGCTGAGTCAAGTAATAAAGATTTTGCCAAAATGCCACCCTAAAAATATGCATAAAATACATATTGTGTGAATAGAATTTAATTTGAAAATATTCTTACCATCGAATGCCCAATGACGATTATTGAAGAAGGAGGTGTAAAACGAGATTTTGGATAGGATTCATACAATTTTAGTATTGCTTGAATACAATCGGATGCGAATGCTGATTGTTTTTTGAGAACTCCACCAAATAACGCTGATTTTTCATCATTGAAATCAACTGAAATTTTAAATATTACTATGAGCTGCTTGATAGAACATATTACATAATATTGAAATTTTTTTATAAAATACCTGTAAAATAATCAAAATGAAATGGGTATTTTGATGCCGATAACGATTTCCGTAATGCTACAGAAGCTAATGAGCGCACCTGCTTATAACTTCCGACATTTCCAGGAAGAAATAAAACAGGAATACCATCAAACCTGAAAATATTAATTTATTGATAATGTATCAGGAATATCAGAGGGGTTAAATGAATGCAAGAATAGGATTGATCTTACCTCATTTTCCTCGATCTTTCTGTAAATCGGCCCTCACTATAGGCATATAGTCCATACTGTGGAAAGTTTTCATTGGTATCAACCTTTACTTTCTAAAATAATGTAAAATAAGTTTTTATTCATTTTAAAATTAATCATATTATGCGTGAAAAACACTTTTCATTGTCGGTTTTTTATAACCCACGATTATTTATAGCTATGACTTATGAAGTATACATGTAATAAGAGGAAGCGATTATTAAACTTACAACAAATTGCGGATATTCAAACATGTAAGTCATCTCGCAGTAGTTTTCATTGTCTGTGAATGTAACATTTAAAATTCCAACCAGAAATAGGCAAAAAGACGCAATGCTTATGATTTGAAAAACGCTAATGAAAGCCATTTTACAAATTTGGAAAAAATGTTTCTAAAAATTCAGTTCATTTCGGAGGAAAATTGAGTATGTTCATTATTTGCCAAAGAAAATTAGAATCTGACTAATCTGTATATGAGAAATGACAGCTGACAGTTGAAATCAAATATTGCCATAGCATAAAAAAACCTTTGAGATCAATGCATTTATATTTTTTCATTCATACAAAAATCTATTACAAAAGGCATGGTAAAAACGTTTTATTTACGTTCCATAATAATAATAAAACGATATATAAATGGAACTTGCATGTTTTTGTAGTCAAACGGCTCGAAAAATCGAATTTTGACCCAAAACATCGCCGCCTCGCTCATTTTACAGTAAACTTTCTATGGAGTCGATAAACCTCCGGCCGTACGAGAATCATTAGTAGTCAGTTGGTAGTTGAAAGTCCGGCTTGATTGTTTTTGTAGTCAAATGGCTCGAAAAATCG
The DNA here is from genome assembly GCA_022606485.1 of Agraylea sexmaculata. Classification (NCBI taxonomy): domain Eukaryota; kingdom Metazoa; phylum Arthropoda; class Insecta; order Trichoptera; family Hydroptilidae; genus Agraylea; species Agraylea sexmaculata. The sequence goes on along the minus strand of JAGTTH010004269.1, from coordinate 47,422 downwards.
AATTTTGACCCAAAACCTCGCCGCCTCGCTCATTTGACAGCAAACTTTTTATGGAGTCGATAGACCTCCGGCCGTATGAGAATCATCAGTAGTCAGTTGGTAGTTGAAAGTCCGGCTTGATTCTTTTTGTAGTCAAACGGCTCTCTATTGTGTGTCTTTTTGTGAACTGTTAGCTTGCTTTTCTCTCTACACTTTAATCACACTGATCGCACCTGAATGGTTTTTTATCCAGTACGTATCCTTACGTAAAATATTAAGCTATTTTTCGAATGCATATTTTATAACCACATTGATCACAGTTGAACGATTTGATTTCATCATCAGTTAATATATGTTTTTGTAATAAAGGAGTGTTCGATTGATATTTATTTATAATAATATATAGAAAGATACAACAAAAAACATATACAATATTAGACTGCAATATGGCAATAGCAATACAGGAGGCTATCCCAAGGAGCTATGGCGATACCGCAGTCGTAAAGGAAAGTAAAATGTAATATACAAACAATAAAAACAAGAATAATGATAAGAAGAATTAAGTAAAGTGAACCCTAAGGCACACGGGTACACAAGAACAGGTGGGTACTCTGCAGAAACAAAGGAAGAGACAGATAAAACAGGTCATTATTTGTCTCTTTGACAGCCCATTCATTTAAAAGGTCAACACCCCGGGTTAGTGGGCCAAATCTCCGCTGGTTAGTTCTGGACGAAGGAACCCTAAAAAGGGTACCTACCGCGTCCACGCATATAATTATCCGGACAGAACAGTCCTATGCGTTCTAATATCGCTGGAATAGAAGCCTGGCCTCTAATAACCAAGAATAAAAGGCGCAATAAGGACATGTCTCTCCGGAGCTCCAACGAATTGTATACGAGGGCGCCTAGGAGAAATTTCGTGGGATACAGGAAAGGCATTGCTTTCGGTACAAGAATCGAAGGAATGCCGTCTGGACTCTCTCGATGGAAAGCGAATAAATGGCATCGAACGGAGACCAATAACAGAACAGTACTCTAACGAACTTCTGACTAAACTATTGTACAGTAGGCGTGCGGAAAGGGGATTGTGGAAATCTTTACATGTACGGCGTGCAAACCCAAGCCGCTTAAGAATCACCTACGGTACTAGTTATGTGTTGATGGAAGTCCAGCCTAACATCAAACAATACACCTAGGTCTTTAATTACCTCAACACGAGTAAGTGGAGATTGGTAAATACTTAAGTCAAGGTCAAGGGTATTCATACTTTTTACCACGGGTTTTGTTTAAACGGATTATTTGAGAAGCGTTCTTATTTTCATCATCCGAATCTTCGAACTCTAGTTTAACATTTTCAATATCAATAGAATCCTCATAAATATGTTCATCTTTATCATCCGAATCTTCGGCCTCTATTTTAACATCTTCAATATCAATAGAATCGTCGTATATATTTCTATCTTCATTTGTTTTTTTCAGTCTCTAGCTTAACATGACTCATTGCGTGAATACTATTTTAGTGGCGGGTGCCCCCTGGAGTGTTGTGGTCCAAGATCAGTGTAGTTGTTGAAATGATGCAGAGATGTACTGGTCAGTTGTATTTTATTGAAATAAGCAGTGGCGGCTCGTGGGTATGATATCTGAGGGTGCTGTGGTAGATAATCTACCCACAGCACCCCCAGATATCATACCCACGAGCCGCCACTGGAAATAAGTATACAATCTACACGTCCGGCATGTTCGGCTGTCCAAGAAGAAGAGCAACAATACTCGGAAGACGCGCTTTATCGAAGTGAGTAGCGAGGCATAAATGGCCGGCTAGACATGCATACATTTATGCGCTGTTTAGCCCTCGTTACACTATTTTTGTAAAGTTAACTTAACTGTCAGATTGTTCCTGACAACTAAAATGATGTCACACCTCATACATTTCTCATTTATGGAGGTTTAATAAAAGACATTTTAAGGTTTGAATAATAATATTAAATATTTGTATAAAATGATATCATACAATGGTATTATGAATATAAAAATGTTCATAACTCTATTGGTCCAATTTAATTTTAAAATATGTAATTAATAAATAATTATCATTCGTTTGGATTAAAAATTTACACTGTAGTAATGTATTGCATTTCATATTTCAAGGCACTTATGATAATTTATGTTGAATATGTAAAATTTCAATTATACTTTGTATAGTGAATAATTAAAAATAGTGTAGGTACAAAAATACATTAATTAAACATTTAAATATCGCTTATGCATAGCAATATTTGGAATATACGTAGAAAAGAGTTATCATACTGCCGTATTTTAATTATCTATTGTTAGGGTCGGCCTAATTTTGACGTTTGCCTTCCCTAATTTTCACGTTTCCTGTGACACTGACGTGAACTGAATTAAATTAGTTTTATTAATAATCTTCGATTGGTAGACCATGTACAGTAAAAAGGGATATTGAATGCTTGAAGACTGGCTGCTTTTGCCGGGCTTTAAGATCATGATGGGCTAATGAGATTGGGATTTTGGAAATAAGAGTATGCTGTTGAAAGAGAGAAGTATGCTGCCGAAAGAGAAAAATATGAATAAAAAAAGGAAAAAGATTCATATAACAAACAAAAGAAATTAGAAAAGAGGTTTCAATAAAATGAATGCGTACTGAAAATTAGAATATCATTAATAAATAAGTCCGTCAGTCCATCTCTGGTCATCACCTTGTTTGTTATGACTACTGACTAGATAAATAAACAATGCCATTCTCCACTGATCAGTCTCTGCTATTCGGCCCTTATCACCGCTCTGAGCCAGTCACTCTGTTAACAGTTCTAAATGATCTCCCACTCGAAGACACACCCTAAAACGAAATGTGTGTTGGGTCGCTACAAACACAAAGCTAATTTCCTGTAGCACTGGCACCTTCCACTTCCAGCTCCATGTCTTCTTCCTGTCCTTCACCATAGCTCCCATGACTACTGACTGGATCCACACACACATCTATATCGAGATCATTCTTCACTGCTCAGTATCCGCTCCTCGGCTCCAGTCTCCGCCCCTTCAGCCCTGATCAATAAGTTAATTTCCCTGTTACTGTACATGGTCTACCAATCGAAGATTATCATTAAAACGAATATAATTCAGTTCAGGTCAATATCACCGGACACGTCAACATTAGGGTAGGGAAACGTCAAAATTAGGCCGACCTAACTATAGAAAATTGGAATACGGCGGTTGGTTAAAATACTTAAGATATAATACGGTGGTTTAGTAAATGTGACTAAATTTAATAGTGATATGTTGCAGTCGTCCAAATGTAAAAATTTGTTTCATGAGCATTTTGGTATTTTTCAACGAAAGTGAGACAATTCATTGGAATATCATAACGTATTACAATTTTGGCACAACAGGTTTACAGTCATCAGTTTTAGTCTTATTACCAGTCTTTTGATCGTTATCGACGTAAGTTTGCAATTTTTCATCGGCTATTAAAAATACAGCCTCTTCATAGTTGGGGGGAGGAGCTTCGTTCAGACCCGATCTGATGGATGGAGAGTTGGAAATAATCAAAGTGTCGTATGAAGGAGGTAGCGTGACCGATGATGGATTTCTAGGCACTCTATCTTCACTGGAAATGTCCTGTAAATAATGAACAACGATAATAAAGCACGTGACTGGAGAGAGATAATGTGTAGTGATAGTGGTTGTGCGATAAACCAACGATGAACTCACGGTGATTATAGTTACACTGGGAAGAACAGAGAAGAAGACTCTGAGGGTCGCCTTGACCAGCGCCATGCCACCAGAGCACACAAGCAGCAACCCCAGCAACAAGGACTGCCAGCGCGCGGGAGTCATCAGCTTGTCTGAGCCGAACAGAGCGAACAAAGTCAGCACAAGCCCCGCCCCCGCCGCGCTCACACCGACGAACATCAGCAACACGGAGACTCCGTCACAGCGCGCCTCGTCCCTGCCATTGTCGCTGTTTCTCGCTCCTCTTCTGTTTATTTCTCGTCTCCTTTCCATCTTCTCTAAATCATAGCTGACATTTCTCTCCACAGTCTTGCCATGCTCTTTTTGTTGTATTATTTTTACTATGAATTTATACACACCCATGTTTTGTTTTCAAATGTACATTACAAGATTTTTAGTCTTAAGATTACCACAACAATTTTGAAATCATAGTAATTATTTATTAAAAAATAGAATAAGAAAAAATAACATGGAATAGCATACTGAAAAAATATACGAATTAACAAATTATTGAAAATAAGGTTTTTTAAAAGTAATAGGTTTTTTTCTACTGTAAAATGAAATTTTCAATACCAAAATTGCGTTTATAAATAAAATGAATTTTGTCGATAATATAAACGCAGCAGTGAGCAGATGTTATTACGTAGAAAGCAGAAGTTGACGTTTGTGATGAGGAGAGAATAGTTGTGTTATTGTGTGAAGGAATATTGACAGGAACGTACCTCCGCCAGTCTGGAGTCCGGAGTCTAGAGTGGACCAGAGATTATTGTAGAAGTTGTAACTTGTATAGAGTGACACTAAACATGGATACCAGCAAACAGCCGGCAGTCCTAGCAATACTGATACTGATGATGCACTTTATCACATTAGGTTTTTATAAATGCATTTAAAAATATTTACTTTCTTTTTTGGCATTTTTAACAATTTTATATCTGTTGTGTTGTACAGTGGATAGCGGAGTTAGCGTCAGAATCACCAGCGACAGTCCTGTCATTATTGGAGGTTCTATGCTTTTTACAGCTAAACTATTTAACGATAATGGATCTCCTGCCAGTGGTCACAATTATCGTTTCACATGGATAGATAGTGTCGATCCGTCTCACACGTACACGGTGAGTGTTTAAATAAAAGTCGATGAATTTTGAAAATAAGCTATTATTTCGATATAATTTTTAGGAGACAACAGATTCTTCAGTATGTAATTGGACAGTCAGTTACCCGAGTAAGAAATACATTCCGGGTCGTTATGAAGTACAAGTAAATGTGGACAAATGGTGGGGTCTCTTGTGGTTTCCCCTAACTTCTGGCAGTACATTCTTCAATCTTACATGTGAGTATATTTCTTGACCTTCAATTATTGAATCGGTGGAACTTGATTCATATCTCTGAAATTGATAATAGTTGCGCCATATTGTGTGGTGTTATTACTCAATCAGTATCATTGGTAGTGCAACAATTTGTTTGACCATTTCAAAGTATAATATATTCTGTATATTTTAGCATTGCTGAATGGAGAAATGAAATTGAAACAAAATAATTCGCTGTTAACGTCCGACTATGTGTCCATCGCTACTCCAGTCCATCACGAAATATCTATTTCACAATCAGATTATCAAACCCTTTTGACAAATGCCACAATAGTTCAGACTTATTGGTTCGTTGATTGTGTCTATTATGGAGAAAGTGCGAATTATTCTTTTGTCAATAATTACACAACAGAAAATGCGGAACACAATGTAGAAGCCTTAATAATTGCCTCCTATGATCCTATACCTCCTCCGACTACAACTCCACCTCCTACAACTACCACTACTAGCACTACGACTACAACTACAACACCCAGTACAACAACTTCAACTTCAACCACCACACAAAAGCCTACAACTTCCACAACTCCACCCACAACTACTAAGAAAAATATTAAAAGTCCGTTAAGCAAGCGTGATATTCCTTTATTGGCAAAATCAAAAAGTCATAATACCTCCATTATTGACAAAGAAGCAAATAATACATCAGCTCAAGGAGTGCCGTACATTTGTAATAATGGCTCGATAATTCCCAAAAACCCAAATTATACATACGGATACTTTCAAAAGAAAATTATTAGTCAAGGTATTTATACATATACAATTCACATTGATTCGATGCGATTTATAATTTACGAACATTCTAAATAACATTTTGTTTTAGTTCCGATTTCTAATCTTACAATAGTCGGAAATAATTGGCTTCAACATGCCGATATGATGAATTTAAAAGTTAAATGTCAAGGCACGTCTCCATTGGAGTATTGTGTTTTGTACAAATTAGGTCCTTACAATGTCACCAATGAGGAGAGTTGTGAAGATACTGTTGTGATTGATATTTGTGATTTTGAAATATCACATTATTTCCCACTGAAAGAACTGCACACTGTTTTAATAATTATTAAAAATAAAGTAACCAAAACAGTGTCCCCTATTACTATTGAATTTTACAAAGGTAAGTCAACACACAGTCTAAGCTCTTTATTTGTGAAGAATGTTTTGTGAAATTGTGTACTGAATGTTAAATGCGTAGAAATATATTTCGATCATGACTGAATTTTTATGTCAATAAATTCTTTTTCATAAATAATAAGCTTTTTCCAAATACATATTATAAATAGGTCACAAATATCTTTCTCGCAAACAAAGGAGTTTTGACTAAACATTTGATTTGACATTAAATTATACTAAATTTATATTTTATTTTATTTTAGTTACAACCAAACCTCAATTATTGTCTGTGATAGTCGTTCCAGTGGCATTTAGCATTATCGCATTTGCAATGATAATTTTCGGTGTCGCATATTACATTCAGAATAGATCGAGGTAACAAACATCGCCTGCATTTAAAATGACATTATTTTCAATAAAATAAATTTTACAGATTCACCGTCGAAGTAGCCAATTTCAATTTCGGCGAACAGTATGCAGATTTAGAATATAAGACATTCAGTGAACGCCTGAGAGAAAATTTCAATAACGCCCTCAATTGGGGCGGCACCAGGGATACGAACCCATCAACATCGAATAGTCCGACATGGGGGACAAACGATAACAACAAATATGGAACAATGACATAATGTATTCTCAATTAAAAAACCCTCTACATTATATTGTTTTGTTGATGGCTTTGCTGCTTAATCTCAAAACAACATGATTGCTTGAATATTTTTCATTGATCAGAAGATTTTAACATATTGTGATATTTATGTGACTGTTAACACGAGCGACTGCAAAAGTATGGTATTGTGTGATTGATTTAAGAAAAATTCACAAAATTTATTATTATAGACATACTAGTCTTAATACAGTAATTATGTACTATTCCGGATTATGGTTATTTGAATAATTTTTTTTAAATTTGGAAATACCAAAGAATGTTTTTTTTTCTTATGAAATTAAATCAAATACCCATTTTCTCATATTATAGAATTACAATTATTCCTTGTTATAATGTATACTTTTATTTTTTAATTTTGTCTACTTCAATGTAGACTAATGTATATTTTTGTGAAAAATAAAAAAAAAAAACACTTAATTATGCAAACTTAATAATGTATTATGAATTATTTATAATTGATTAAATAAATACTAATTGAGTTATATTTGTAAATATTTTCTTTTATTTTAAATACCCAATAAGTAGTCACACTGAGTTGAATATTTTGAGTAGTTGTTTAGTAAAGGGGTTGTTTATCGTGAAATTGAATGAAAAATTCATGATCTGGAAAATAACCACGTAACATATTATTAAAGAAACACGCACATATCGCTGTATAAATTTCAGTTTTACTCCATGAAAATTCAAAGAGAAAGATTCCCTGAACATTTTTCTAGTACATATTTATAAATCTGCAATCTTTAATTCATTGACAGTTGCAACTAAATATTATGTAGTATCGAGAATCAAAGTACATCGTATTCGTATTGATACAAAAAAGACATACTGCATTAATTATACCACTGGTTTTTTAAAAATTGAAATAGTTAATATTATAGATGCAGTGAAACAATGTCTGCGTGTATATAACACAATTTAATTTGAGTAAATGGGCAAAGTCCCCATTGTGGACTATTAATCGAAGGCTTCAGCTGCAGGCTCTATTAATTGTTTGTTTAGTTCAAATTCATATTGTATAATTGTCATTCTTTATCTATACCTACATTTTAAGATGAAAATCACGTCTATAATATTTTTTAGTATAAACCTATGCGTTTCGCATTTAGATTTAGATCGTTTAAATGTCGAGGACAACACAATGAATGTGCTCTGAATAATTTTATGTTCCCACAGCTTTGATTTTGATAAATTGAATTGAATTATCATATAAATTCCAGTATTAAATAAATAATTATATGTCACCCAGTTTGAAAAAAAAAATACTCGAGAAATCGCCATATATGTAATTTATAAATAAGATACAATCAAATAACTAGATAGTTTGGATGTCCCATTTTTATTTCGGATTAAAATTTGATAACGGCGGCTAACAGGTGAGTTAATTATTATATGATTGCCACTAACAGGTGAGTTAATTATATTTGCAATACTATCTCAGGGTACATAAATTAAACATAGCAGGCTTAATAACTAAAAAACTTATCTACAAATTGACTTTTCAATATCAAATATTAGTAGTAAATTATTTACTTTTATTTTGGTTTTTTAGACATAACATTAATTAAATTAATTCAAGTTAATTTATTAATTAAATTTGGGAAATCAGAGTATGTAAAAATTGATCATGACGATGAATCGGAATTTTATTAATATTATTCCCGATTTCGATTATTAAAATGATTGAATATTTTAATGCAAAATATATATACGCATTTATTATTAAAATACTATGATATTGTGTTTTAAAATACACCACATAATAAAAAAAGCTTCTGATACAACTTTGGTTACAATTAGTTAAACTATTTATTGTTAATCACCCATCGAATTAACGAACACACTAATTGATTTCAGGGATTAATAATATATTTTCTTTGTTAGTATTAGCAAGGTCTTCGGATAACATATTTTCGTTGCGTACAAATTGGATTGTGAGGTGATAATTGCGTATGTTCTGAGAGTGGCAGGTTCGTGACCAGCTCGGCCATGATTTAACCTCGGCTATCACTCGCACCTGGTATTTGTGTTTAATAATATCCACGAGATAAAGACAAACAAGAGAAATTGCTATGGGATATATCGGTCATAAGATTCCGCATTTATAGTCCATTTAAAATACGATAGATGGAGGTTCTATCCCATAAATATAATGTGTAGTGAAAGCCTAAGGTACTTGTTATTTAGTACATAGTATTGCGGGTACATTCCACTGACTCTCCTTTCACTCGCTTCTTTACTATGGACACTTGCCTCATATTCATAGTTAAATACTATAATAAATACAGGTATATTGTATCAAAATACCGTGTTGCTATAGTCTGTTTAAATAATGCATAGAGTGTATGTAATAAACACATGTGGAAATTTGAGGAACCTCTTATAAGGAGCAATAATAATATATATTTTGTCCAAAAATATAAATATGCAAAACAAAGCATATTGCCTTTCAATAGTAAAATTTCCATATTGATATTTTTAACCCCCATTGGAAAACTCAATTAAATTTTAAGAGGGATTAATTACCCCTCAAAAAATCCTCAAAGTAAATAGGTGTAAACGTTTAAATAAACAAATTATTTCTCTTAACGACTAAGATTCTGGTATAAATTATGTTCATTTATTTTTTCAAACGGCATTCTAAAATAATTTATTACAATGTTTAAAAATCTCCAGTTATTGGATAAGATAAAAATGTTCACTTTGAACTCGCTTTTAAACTGTTGGAGCCATGTCTCCCCGAAACGTTGCAAACTTTAATAGAGACGTCAATAAATTCTCCATAAAATGTATGGTTTACTGGTATAAAATTCATAATGTATCTCATTTGAATTATCGACAATTTATTGTTGAATTTTAACATAACCCCAAGTAAACCTGAATTGGACACTAAAATGAAACAATAATAATATAAGATATATATTTTTGTTAATCTTGACATGCCCTATCATCCCTTAAAATATTTTATGATAATACCAATGCAAGTTGTATAGTAAATAAATGGGATATGATATGAGTTAAATTTATTGACCATTAAAGATATCAAGAATGTGGCAAAGTGCACCGTTTTGTTTTAGTTTCCCATACAATACTAATAGCCAAGAATACTATTTCTCAATATTTTATATCAAATTACTACCATTTTAACCGATGATATAATTTAGTTTCTTCACAATGAAATCAATTCGTATAAAAACACACTTCGATTCAGAATCGAACGATGCGATATTAAATTACTATTACGTGATTAATGTTGGTTTCGGTTATTCGTGGTTCGATTTTTCATACAAATTATTGTAATGCAAATTGTTTGAGCAAAACGTGATTGAGGCTTACAGGCTAATAATTGGGGTGGAAATTGTATTTAAAGTGAGTATTTGGTGATTGTAATGAAAGCATTGAATTAATTATTTGGCGTACAACATTGTCACGAGTGAATCGCTTTGATAATAATATTACTCTGCTTCAATTCAATACAATATTCAATCATCATCGTGATTACCAATCATATTATATTGTATCGCTTTGTCCTTGTGTTAAATTATATTTTGGTATTTCCACCAATATGATTTCTCAACTCTCAATATCGAAATGACAACACTAAAGCACTCTTCATTTGCTATCAATACAAACGATCACTAATTAAGTCTTATTAATTGCTCATCAGCTTATCCCAAGAATCCTTTCATTTATAATGTAATGAATATTTTTCCACAGTAATATAATATTCATAGGCCTTAATTGGTCACACCGAACACTATGATACCATATCCTTTTACGATCAATTAGTTCATATCTGCACCAGTTTTATGTTTGAAATTTCCTCTACATATGAAACAAAGATTAATGGGTTTGTTATCATTTGAAAGTCATATTTATAAAAAATTATTTTATCAATTTAAATACCTTCGAAAGAGGAAATTTGCCCCTTTATGATACCTTAATTGATTTTAAGTATACAGGGTGCATTTAACTAAAGGAGAATATTTTAAGGGTGGTAGTGCATCGCATAAATATATATATATATCTTTTTTTTGAAAATGAGTTTGGAGTCAGCTGTTTCTGTAAAATACACAGTAGTTGCTATCGCATGTGTATTGTGTCTTTTAAATACAAAACTATATATATATATATATATATATATATATATATATATATATATATATATATATATATATATATATATATATATATATATTTATAATTTAATGACGATATTTTTCATGAACTCAGATTATTTGTAAATAATGAGTTATTATTGAAGAATGAATTGAAATAGTATTTCATATTGAATAAATTGTAAAAAACGTATGTAAGCTATGTCATGTACATATTAATATTTTTAATGTAATAAATTATTCACTATTATATATGGCCACTGTATTTTATTTATCTCATAATGTGGTGATTTGATAAATATTCATAAATCGTCTTATCGCCTGTGATGCAATGGAGGCTTTGCAGGTTTTGAACCTGAACAAGATAACACTAAGTCGTGTGAAGCATTGGGAAATTATTCAAATTAATGTAGGAATGTAGCCAGAAAATCTCAGAACCGTTATTCGAATACTCATTTAATAATAAAAAGAAGATTGGGTTTTTGTAGGAATAAATATATTCAAAGATCATCAGGAGATCATCGAAAACTATATTTCATATCAAAATTGACACAATTTTAAACCAACTTTAAAAACTGGTTTTTTAATAAAATTTGTTTTATATATTATCATGTTAATTTTATTTTGCTACATTTTTGTGGAGGCACATATTTTTCAAAACACTGGACTTTTTTTTAAATTTAACAGTTTATTCGTATGCTAGTTTTAAATCATATTAGTTTCCACTAATAATAAAAAATCACCGATGCTTTTAAAACCCAAACTATGGAAGTATTTTTATTAATTTTTAACAATAATCAAGGTAAAAAATTACAATACTCCATCATTTAAAATATTCTCGTTGATTAAAAGTCCACTATTTAAAGTGAGATTTTGAAATTAATCAATAAATTTAATGCTTTGACTTTTAAGTGTCAAGTCCTTGTATTAATTATGGTTTCTATTCTTTTTATTAAAAGTTTATTTTAATAAGTAAATTTCTACGCTTTCACAGACTTCGTTAAAAATACAGGCAATGTTAGTATTTTTAAAGATAAATATTAAAATGAAATTAATTGTCATTATCTATTAGAAAACCTCACACGGTTTTATATGAATGGAATATAAAAAAACGTATTCCTTATCTTATTAAGCGAATTTATTAAAATTAAATACTACAGTCAATCTTTAATATTTATCAGTTTATATATCAGAGACAGATATTGTTAAATAAAAAAATAAATTAATTTGACCCTTTCGTCTTCGATATTGTACTATGTATTCTAATCTGGACTAACCCATTTCTAACAAAGTTTTTATATAAAAAAACCAGTAAAAAAGATATATTCCCATTGATGATACAGGATCAAAGAAACACGTATAAGAGTGTATAAAAATAAATAAAAAAAGCAATTTAGTAAGATAATTATAAGAAGGCATTATTTTCACGGTGCATGCTTCAATAAATTATATGATTTGTATCTATATTTTGCATAAACACTACGATTAACTAGATTCTTAGAATATTTAGAGTGTGTGGGGGGCTTTTGTCATAATATATGAATAACAATCACATTACAAATGACGTATGATTATAAATTATCTGGTGTGAAATATCTTTATAGTAATCCTTTCACCGCATTCATTATCTGAACGGCCTTGTATATTTTGAACACGCTATTCCTTCAAAAGAACGTGACTAATAATTGTGCGGAAGAAGTGGCTTTAATTAAACTATTCAATATAATTGAGTGTCTAAAGTGGTGTTAATATTGGATTTAAAATGTGTACACCGATTAGGTTTTTCCTTTGGCGCTGGTAACAAGATATCCTGAAAGCTGAAACCTGAAAGCCATAGCCACTTATTACTCTTTTAGAGCCCATCTAATTAAATTACCAACCTTTCATATTACTTCATTCCGATTCGATTACCTTTGTACTTGCTTCTAATACGGAACAAAGAGAACACTTCTTCCACCAATTAGCCATTTTCAAACAGAAATTATCTAATCTGAATGTATTTCAAATTGAAAATATTAATACCGAATTTAATCATAAAAAGTGAAGACTTGGATTGATTTAAGGATCTTCACTGCAGTGAAGATTACTTGTGATAAATTGTGACATTTCCCATCATTAAGACATTTCTTAGAAAAAAATCTCTTGACAGTTTTTGTTGTTAGATTTAGTAGGTACAATTTTTATCATAATATACAGATTTAGATTTTTCTTAAAAGGAAATCCCATTTCTGGTTGTTGCGTTCATAAATAACAATAATAATAAATTGAACATTATTTTAAGGCATTGTATGAATAAGTATGTTTTTTATTTATTTATTTGGGAAAATTCGTTTCGAATAACGAGTGTTTTATATAACGAGTAAGATTCTGTAAAAAAAATAATACTACATTTTATAAGAAATCTGAATTATTTAACATTTATGTACCTAGATTTAAAGCCCCTTGGATTTAATCTGTGGGTAATCTATTTAACTATTATACTTAAACTGATTACCAATAAGGTTCTGTTTTATTAGATTAAAATTACAGTGCACTAATATATATTATTAAGTAAACGATAAGCATATTACAATTAAAACCTTTAAAAAAAGGTCCAAACCTGCCAGTTTTTTAATAATGAATTTAAAAGCTTAAAAAACCAACGAATTTTATTTATGTATTTTTTAAAACAATAAATTTTAAAAAAGTAATCGCAATATTTAGTTACAATCTTAACCATCGTATTGTATTTTATTGAATAAGTGATATAAGCAAAATATATAATATACATCAAATAATTGCTTAGTATTTAACAAACACACACGATAGTCACAATTGCGCACTTCACAGAAACAGCTAAATTCTTAGATGGAGGCTCAAACTAGATTTTTTTTCGCGATACCCTATCACCCCTCAAAATATTGTCAGTTAGTTCAAGTCCACCCTGTATAAAGTAATGGATTCCCAGGCATACGTCACCGTAAACGTCCACCGTAAATACGATAGTAGAGTTACTTAGCTACATTTATGAACGTTTTTTTGTTAGTTAGTGCCTCGTCTGAGCCTCGGGCGAGGCATTAATTAACAGAAAACTGAACGAAAGTACAGCAAAGCAACTCTATTACCGTATTTACGGTGTATGTTTACGGCGAAGCACGTCTAGCCAATACCAAGCTTAAGCGTTATCCTAGATATTTATTGGATTGATATGAATTTAATTGAAGATTTTTTATACAGTTTCACTTATAGTAAGGCTCTTTAAAAATCGCCTTTGAATAGATCTTACAATCCAGTAAACCTGATTGTTTTTATTAATACCGAACAATATTAAAGCCGACTTATTGGTGATTAATAAATTGTGTTTAAGTTTTAAGTATAATATAATATAACTAGAGTAATTTTAATTGAAATTTTCAATTTGTTAATGTTCTTTGATATTCTGCATGGTTTTTTAATAGCACGGTAATAAGTAAATGGAACAAATTTTTATTCCACAATAATAAATATAATTTTAGTTGAATAAAATTTGAGTATATTTGTTTCATATGTCTTGATAGCAAATGTCTTCAATGTCTAAAATGTCAAAAAATTAGACAAACCCAGATTACTGTATGATTAGTAACACACTTATTTTATTAACGGTAAGTAAGTCTCAAGTTTAAGGAGATATCACTTTTTCAATGACATTATCACAAAGAACATGAGAACTATCCTAAACATACCTAATACACTATTTTACAAATTATTAAAATTATGCTTGAAAATAGTAATAGATATTTGTTATATATATGTGTAAATTGTGTCACTCAAACTGTGTTATTATAAAAGAACTAGGGAACTTTTTGAAGAAAAAGGGATATTTTTTCATTCCAAAGATGTTTGAATTTACAAAATAAATTATAAATATAATAATTAATACGGTTTTCATATGATGACAACACTCCCGAAAAATACTGTTTTTTGAGAATTGTCCTTTATTATGCGTTATTAAATATCTCTAAAATTATTTTGAAATAGCCGTTATTTTAGATATGTATTAATTGTAGTAAAATAATTATATGATATATTATATTTCCATGTGGTAACACTGATGGTTGAGGGTCCGGCACATACATACATACACGCACCTTAGACAATGATATATATTATATTGGTTTGTTTTTTAATGTTTTCCAGTATAATATGTAGTTGTATGGCGAGCGGTTGTTATAGGTTTTAGAAAGTTGACTGGCTTCAAGGCACAGAGTATAGTCAGTCGCCGTTGGTATTCCGCGCAGGAAGGTTGTGTCGCAATCACTCTCAAAGCCTCCTTCATTTCCGCGTACGTACATTCATATTATATTTCTATTCATCAGTGTTTCTCCTCGGTTATCGAACTAAACGATTGCGAATCGAGAATCGGTCCAGTCTGACATTTGCGACTTGCAAGTCCGGCGTGATTGTGTTTTGCAACCAGTGTTGGTGATCTTGTGCATTTTAAAACAGACAGGAGGATATCATCATCTTTATTTGAACAACAAAATGTAAGTAAAACAATATAATTAATATCCTTAACAAAAACAACGTGTAACAGTGTAATTTATTTTGATACAATATATTTGTTGAAACAACAAATTGAATGTCATTTGTTTAGTATATTTTTTCAAATATGGAATTCCACAACTACAATGTTTATCAACTATTTATAATTGAAATTTTAATTCACAATAATTATTTTAAAGCAGCAGCAATTATCATAAATATAAAAAAAATATAATTATTTTTCTTTTGGAAAATTCTGTGTTTTTCCGAAGAAAAAAAATCACAGAAAAATTTTCCATACATCGACTACTTTTTTAATGTTATCATGTTATCCATAAAACTTTTAATACCCTTACTGTGTGTATAGCTTGGGAAATCAGTCTAATGAAAAATAATTGCCAACCTTTAATTTTTTATATGTGTAGAGTAAATTTCAAACTTTAGTCGTCATTCTTGACACCGCCTAAAAAAAAGCAAAAGCTTTATAAACATAAGAAACATGCAGTATGTTATTTTAATTGAGATGTAGTTAAAATAATAAGTGGATTTGAAGAGTAGGAAGATAACGCAAAATATATTTAAAAAAAATTATAACAAATTGATTAACGGATTTTAGAGTTTGTATTAATAATAATAATTAGGATAATTTTAATTTAATACACTATAGTGTAGTTATAACTCCTAAAAATTTAAAAATAATTCTTTTTTGCTTATTTAGACATACCCTACCTCTTCTTAAAAGATTATCGGTGAAAATTATATTAAATTTAAATATCAAATAAATTGCTTTACATCAAAAAATACATAAAAAATGTTATTCTGTATATTGATTATAATTTTCCATTATTCTACGCCAGTATACCATACACCCTTTTTATATTTTAACCCTTTTTATCATGAAGTTAATCTCACCTGTAATGTGTGGACAATATGTAATGATCATTGATGATATGTAATCCCTCGGTCATGATTTATGATATCCCCAGGTGATTCTTAAACCAAGGCTCTATCATTATATTAATTGTGTCATAGGGTTGCTTATGCCTTCGACAAGGGGCTTATATATTAAACTACCCTAATGACAATACATTCAAAGATATTATCTTGCTTGCCACACCTTTACCTCAAGTATACTCGCAATATTCCATTTAAATCTTGATAATATTGTATTTAATACATTTTTATTAATTAGTAAAAAATCCCATGAGTTTTAAAATAATTTATTAAATTATTTAAAACTCACCCCTAATCTGAACATGAAAATATTTTTCAATTTGTTTTAATATTGATTATTTTGAATGCTGTCTTGGTTATTATAAGTGTTAAATTTATTTACTTACACACATATACATAAATTACAATCATCATCAGTAACCTTACAGATAATCTAATGCGTTACGATGGTTTGCAAAATAAAAAAATATAAGAAGTATAAAAAAAAAAACAGCAAACAAATATATTTAAAAAAAACTATAGACTCATAGAAGAATTATCCCACCGCAAACGGGTGTGATTAGTGATATCGTCATAATTAAATTTCGAAATTTGGATTGGAAACATAGTAAAACAATAAAGAAGATGGATAATGTGGATAAGTAAGCTATTTAACCACGAACGGCTGTGATTGGTCACGCTTTATGTCGAAATTTCGACAGGCACATAGGAAAACTAATTACTGCAAACAGCTGTGATTGATTACTATACGACTATATCGTTAGTATTTTATATTGTCTCCGAGCATAATCTAAAATCTAACATTTGCTCTAAAACTATATTCAATATATTTTTATAATGGATTTTATTGAATAAATTGGATCGGTTTTTTGAATTGGTATGTTGGGAATAATTTTAATAAAATCTCGGTTTATCATTTCAATGAAGGTTTACTCGGATTTTCAGGGTTTTGAATAAATAACTAAATATTAATAATGAAAAAAACAGTTAAATGCATTTAATCGGTACTGTAAATGAATTCCCAAATATACAAGTTTTTTTTATACATTATTTTTTATTGTTGAATTTCCCTACATTGATATTTAATTATATGCTATTATAGTTTAGTAGAGTATCGATTATCTAGATTAATTGGTAGTTATCGTTCAATACTTTCCCATGTTAGAGTAGTTTTATCCATATAATCGATAGTCCAAATAATATAATATTCCCGGAAGTATTTTTCCGGTCCATATTCCGGTAAAAAGCGACCGACTTTCCATTTCAATTTTTTCCCAGTCTTGGTGTTGGGCTGACAAATGACGCGTAACTCTCGTATAAAAACCACGACTCTGTTCTTATATTATTTTATTCTTTTTTTGCCACTAGAATTTCTCTTGGTCACTTCCTCGTCTGCGCGGTCGTAATGTATGAAATATTTTCCTATAAACAATGAGTGTGAATTATTTCAATGGTCAAACCTGAAATATTAATTTGGTGCAATGGAATAATCGCCTATTCGCAGAAACCACACACATAGTTCTTATAATTTGCAAATAAATACTATACGGGATTAAATCCTACAATTGTACGACCACAACGATGTATCATTTTAAGTGCAGATCGTGATGCTGCAGCAATCATGTGAGGGAATTAACGATTTGGATCATCATTTCCGGATTCATAAAAAAAATACAATTTCAATGAGTGTATAATCCAAATCGTGACTTGAAATTACACTCATGTGGTGTTGTTTATAAATAACACACAGCCGCTTTTTATTAATGGAATTTTAAAACAATAATTATATGAAATCGCATCGAATTGTTCCCAAAGTATATAAAATTGTGAGAATCTTACGCAATATTACTAAAATTCTATTGTTATTATTTTAACGAGAATGAATTCTCAATATTATTATTATTAAGGTAATGGAATATTTAAGAATGCATTACGTCATAGAACTATTTTATTCATGGATCAGCGTAGCGAAAGCGTGACGAAGCGTATTTTTGTCAATTAAAAGTAATTAATTGATGAATCGACAATTAGTCCAAGATTTAGAATAGTAAATGAAAAATTCAATACAAAATTTACATTATAGAAATAAGTAAAAAGAGTGATTGTATAATAAATAATATATTAGGAAAAAAATGGTGGTATTGATTTTTTAAAATTAACTTTTGTTTGATTCGTTTAAACAAATTTGCATTTGTACGAACTTAAATATTAGATTGGGCAAAAAATGAGAAACAATAATTTTACTGTAAGATTATATTAAAACTTTCGTGACAATGCATAATTATAAATAATATCCTTTTGTCGGAATAGTTTAAGATCATGAAAAAGAATTTGTATAAATCATTAAGCCTCAACCTAATTTTTGGTTTCGGTTTATAAATTAGAGTTTTATTTAATTATTATGTATAAAAGTGTTCTTATTGTATATAATAATAATGGGGAAAAGGCAATAAGGCAAAGCTATTAATGAGGATCATTTCCTTTCGGTCTTTATTATAGATAATTAGTCACTTTCACGAAGAAAAGTAGCGGTCCTTTGTATTGTAAAAAAATCACTGCATTGATTCTGAAAATGTTTCCTCTTCGATACAATTTTTAATATATACATTTAATAAAATCCGGGTCATTCGAGTCCTTTCATACCTTTCGAAAGTATCGTAAATTAAAATTATTTCATTGCATTGTCGGATTTCCCATTGTTCGATAATATTCATGAGTATGCAGTTGTTGTCATATTTAGTTTGTATTGTAACGAATCGGTGTTTGTATATCAAAAACCATACAATTATATTTAAAAAAAAAACATACACAAATAAATAGCGATATTTCTGTATGATTTATATCAGGCATGGGGTATTTGTATACAAAATTAAAATGCTCAAATCGAATACATAATAAATGCACCCGATTTTAATCTGCGTATACAAAATTTAATAATAAAATGTGCCAGGTTAGAGTAAAATATACTGGTGTTTTTATCAATGCTTATATAATAATAAAGTATTAAGATGCAAATCATGAGATGAAATGAGTTTAAAAATGAACTAACATTTCACAGTAAGGTACCTTAAGATAAGGATTTTAAAATTAAAAGTCCATTTTGCGTGTTTTCTTGGAATTCTACCAATTGTTTAAAATGTAAAAATATACATGAATATTAAAATTAATAACCGTGAAAATAATATTGACAATTTTAGTAGCTTATTCTTTTGTTGTCTAAATTTTTGTTATTGTGAGCATTTTTTGGTCTCGAATGAGGGGGCGTCTGTTTTTTTTTTTTTTGAATAATAAAATTATTATTTTTGGTAATTTTCCGTTTGTGTAAATTTTCACGGTGTATGCAAATGATCGCAGTGAATAAATTCAGATGTGAAACCGGAAGAAATGACATAATGGGATGGTCAAAGATGTGGTGGTCGAATAAAAATTCATGAGATTCCATTGAAAATTTCACTTTACATACGTAATATGGCCTCGTTTTGGCTTCAATCTAAATTTTAATAGTCCATTCTCAAGAATACTCTTCCCAGGGTCTACTTTATCTTATATATTAACGCCGTTTTTAGCCAAAGGGCTCTCTGTTTAATTAATTAAAATATATACCATACATAAATTAATAGTGACTCAGTATTCCGTAATCGTTTATTTATGGTGCATGAATCAAATCATTTGCATATATAAACATTATTTAAAAATATGAGGCTGTCTCTGGGGTTATAATGAATATTAGATAAATAAGACCTTGCTGGAAAAACAGTAGATGTCCAAAAATTTTCAAAATTATCTAAATATGGAGATAATGATGTCTTTTTTCACATTATTAAAATATATGAAATTTTTTAAACACAATAACTTTTTTATAAAAGCTTCTCATTCACTTAGATAAAACTAGTTAAATTATTAAAATTAGTTATATGATCATTAAGAAAAAAAAAATTTTTTTTGTCATTTACCCATCGTTTTTATGGATAATATTTAATATACAATTTTTTTATTATATTTTGAAAAATATCTGTGAAAATATACTATATTCTATAAAATTTATAAATTATTGAGGACCCCAAGTCGTGTTTTTCCGCCAAGGTGTTCAATTAATAATTTGAAATATGAATTCAATTCGATTAGAAAATATATTTATGACGTGATTTTTTAATTAAAAATTGAGTATTAAAGTAAAGTATGACTGGATTTAATATTTAAATTAAATATACTATAAGGTACTTAATTTTTTTAAGGCTATTAAGAAATAGCAATTGCTTTTTATTACTTCATATAATATGTGGTACTTCAATAAGCTTTTTACACAAAACTATTGTATTTATGGGTTTCATTAACTGGTTTCCTCATATATGAGAATAAAAATGTCATCAAATACATTAAATGATATAATATTTAATGTGAGGCGATAAAATGTGACGAAAAACAAACAAGACGAATTTTCTTTCATCTTTTCATTCATTCGCCTTTGGCTCTTCAATGAAAACGTCTGCTATTTGCTGATAGTTGAAATCCAATAGGAAATAGATGCATTTCTGAATGTAAATCTTCGGAATGGTTCGATGTTTGACATTTAGATGGGTTTATTAATAAAAGTCTCGGAATATGTGGCATGGGAATCGATTAATATGGAAAATGGGTGGGAATTAATTAGTAGAGCCTCCATTTATAAATTGGTACATACAAATAGTATATTATAATATTAAAAATATCCCGTTTAAGTGCCATATGTGATAAATTTCTTTGAAAGCCTTATCAGAGTTCACATACAATTTAAATACACATAAAGAGTGCATCAGATATTGGATTGGAACCGAAGAATGTTGATTTCAACTTCTTGAACTTGTTCGGCCAACATGTCGGAGAAAACTTTATCCAACCGGTATGTTTTCCGGTTATTTCCTACCTTGACACTTGACTTTGTATCCCACTTTATTATACAAATCTGTTAATTAATATTCATGTCTCGTTGAGTAACTATTTTAAATATCGCATTTTGATCACAATATTAAAATCAAGATTTTACATCAATGAAATAGTTAATTTTTTAATACATGGTGATGGAAAAGTGAGGCCCTCTGTAATTTATAAATTTTATACCCTAGAAAATAATATATTTTTTAAATAAAACAAAAAAATCTATAGCATATTATCCATCCAAATCCAAAACAATTTTTAACACTCATTTTTTATTAACAAATAAATTCAAAAATATATTTTCCAATCAAATTGAATTCATATTTCAAATTATTTATTAAAAACTTGGCACAAAAATATTGAGATCCTCAACAAGTTATAAACTTTGTACCCTAGAATATAGAATATGTTCACAGAAAATTTTCATAATTAAATTAAAAAAATCTATTGCATATTATACATAAAACGATGGGTGATTAACACAAAACATATCTACAAAAATATATTTTTTTTAATGATCTCATAACTAATTTTAACATTTATGTTGTATTTATGTATATCAGAAGCTTTTTATATCATGTATTTTAATAATAACAAACATAAAGAAACACTACTTAATATCTCAAGTTAAAAATATTTATTTATTCTCTGTTTCTGAACTGTCAATTAGCAGATATGTTTTTGTGTTAATAACCCATTGAAACGTCTGAGATAATGCAATTATTTAAATGATCTAAATTTGTACAATATTTTGAGGAGTAGTATGTTTTATCCCTTAAAATAGCATTTTTTTCATTTCAAACGAGAAAAAAATTAAGGTGCTCAGACAAAAGATAGCATAAAATAGTTGAATTAAAATGTGGAAAGGCAATGAGGATATCTCACCTGTCGATGTGCATATTATATTAGTTATATTCAGCCGGTCGAAGCAACGGTAAACAGGTTTTAAATGTAATATAATAAAGGAATGGTGTTAGTGTAAAGAGTATCTTCCTGGTTTTGGCATAAAGCCTGTATTGTGGGCGTAAAGTAGACTTATAGCCTGTCGGAGGCTCTATACAGTTTGTCGCCCTCAATGTCGGCTCATTGGGCCAAGGATTGTATAAATAGAGGAATCATATCCTATGAATGCTGAATCAATCAATAGAAATCTATATGAACTAAGCATACTAATAAATAGAGAGACGTGTCTCTCTCAAGAATATCATGTTTGTAGAGTAAATTTAGTTACGCTTAGAGCTGACCCAAATAAATACTCTATTACAGTACATATCTAATTTATAAATAATTGTGGTCTGTTTTTTATATTACCTATATTATTATCAAATATTTTTTCCTATATTAATGATGGCATGGCGTGGTAGGGGGTTTATGCACTAGCAGGCGCCTCTGATGTTTTACATTTTATGATACAAGAAAAAATTTGTTGTTGAAAATGTGTCGGATTATCAAAACTACACTGTATTATGCAATTAATTGCATTTTAGCGAAATCTAGACAGCCTCACTATTTTATAAACTTTACAGAATAACCTTTTTTATTAACCATCTAACATTGCAAATTTCCAGAAACTATAGAGTAATCTGTCAGTATGTGGGTCAGTGTTTCTCAAACTTTTTAATTTACAATCATCTTGTACATTTCGCCATGTCTTGTAAAATTCAAAATACACCCCAGCATTAAATTTAAGAATTCCTTGTATATTTGTTAAAAAAATATATACAACCCATTTAACTAAATAATTAATAATATTAAAGATTTATATAAAAAAGACATTATACAATTTCAAGTAGCTAATATTCAAATCACCTATTTCACAAGACCAAAAAGCAATAAAACGGATCCCTGGGCTTTTAAAGCATACTTATTTTTTAATTAATGTGTTTTATTCAAATGTAATAGTTTGTGTCATTGTAAAGTATGTAGGCTTTTGCCTTGCACCGTTACACCTTATCATATTTCCAGATGTAGAATTTAATTAGGAGTTATGTGACCTGTGATTACACAAAGATTGGATTTCATAATAATACATCTTTAATAGACCCCCCCTGTATTTAAATATCTTCCATCAAGAATGTAGATAAACTATCTTGTATAGTATTAATTGAATATTCAATGGTATTTGTATGAGGGGAATCAAAGTGCAAATATAAAGTTAAATTACGCTAAAAAAGCCATTGGCTATCTTAATCCGTATTTATGGTCCCGTAGTTCCTGTAATACTGAAATGTTTTTTTTCCCTTTGCCTCCAGTTGTTAAGCACCGCTTAATAGTCGGCCTATCCCTGAAAAATTACTCCACTTTGTCCTAGACCTTTTTCCATTTTTCACGTACATACCAACGTGCTTTTAAATTAAATGAATATAATTTTAACTAGAGAGTTGACCCCAAGTAATAAACAATGGGAGAAAATAATTAATTAATGAGTCCAGCGTTTCTCAGCTGTAAATTTTCTTTGAAATTGAACTCAAAACTTCTTTGAAAATATATTATTATTTTTTTAATAAATTTATTTATATAGACCCGAGATAAGGTTTTTAAAATTTTTATTTTTAGATACAAATCGTGTTTAATCTTTACTAGTTAAGATCACTAATAGGGTTCCTCTGCTTGACTTAATCGTCTCAATCTAATTGACCCTACAATCCAGGAAATCAGAGTAAACCTCGATCAAATATTTTTTTTATTTGAGTAGGATTTGAACCCATGACGACAGTATTTTGATTGAGGTATTTATTACACTGCACAGGTGAAAATTACTTCAATTTTAATATTTTTAAATTTTCCGTCTTGTTCCCTAGTGACAAATTTTCTGATATTTTCGATTAGTTTTATGTTGTCTATATACACATACAATTCATTATAGATATTTGCTTTGAAAAATTGTTAATATGTCAATTTTGACAATATGTGGTTATTTTTTATGTATAATAATATATTAATTACAATAACAGTTTGTCACATTTATTTCTGCTGATAATAATAATAATCGTTCGATAATAATATGAAATAAAAATGACCGTAACTTAAACGACACTCAAACTATATAATAATTACTATTATTATATTCAATATCTTACCTTACGATCCAGAAAATCATTTATTAAATTTGGATAAAAGGATTTTATTAAAAATATTCAATATCCCAGAAAATCTCAATATGAATATGTAGCACAAAAATACTGAAGCTTTTTTTGCGTATTTTTTTTTTCATCATCATCTTGCTTGATTTGTATACCGAATTGCCATGTGTTATCTTGTACCATTGTTGTGGTATCCATCTGATAATCTAGTAGTCTCGGTTGCCACTCCAATATAATATCTCGGTCCATTTAGAAGTACGAATCAACTTGAAGAGTGGAGGAAGTTTTCGTTTTTATCTTTTCATTTAGCCAACATGATATATGTGTGGTTCGACGGATGCCGACAGATATGAGTTATGGGAAGATGTTTTTGTAAAGAACTAAATCTTGTTTTTGCCGCACAACTTTTACAGAAATATTTACATGTATTTGCTGAGTTTGGCCACCAAGTTTTTGGCCTCTTTTTCAAAGTTTTTTGCCCTTATTCGAGTAGCAAAGTGAAGAAAATGATCGTCTCTCTCCGAATGTTTTTCGGTTTAAGGCTTTGTCGTGCTTGATTTTGTTCTAAATTGTCGTTACCTGAAAAACTTTTACCCTGAATTAAATATTATACTACAAAATCTACGGAGTAATTACCCAAGGTGATGTTTTATTGATAGAAGTAAAAACTCTGTAATTGTCGAAGGTGTAATTTACGGTAAATTACCGTTTTTCAGCTTCCGAATGAATTGAAAAAAAAAAACCAAATACTCTTTACTAGTCTTTACGTATTTGTATATTATAAAATATTATTTGAAATGATCTTGCTTTAAAGATTCATATTTTATATTAAAATATTTCACCATATGCAATTTTATAATACGTATGATATATTTTAAACTACCTAAACATAATTATTAATTAATTTATATTTTCACAACGAAAGAGCTTCAAAATTTAATATATCATTAAAACTTCATGATAAGTGTTTAAAAAAATTTCAATATAATTAACTTCAAAGCAAAAATGAAATCAGAGTTCAAAATTTAACCTTCCTAATTATTAAAATCATAATTATTTTGAAGTAGAAAGTGATATTTGTACATATTAATAAATCGGTTACTGGAAAAACCGAGAGTGAGAATGTGAGAATTTTTTTATAATATATCAAAGATGACAAGTTAACTACTAGATTATATCGTATCTATATAAGACACAATAATACCTTTATTATTATCAATAATCACACGATAATTCTTATAATATAAATTAATATAGATCTGAGGAAAAATTCTGTTCCACTTCAATAAGACAGAAACCGCTAAAACGACCGCCAAAAGTCGTTAATATACGTATTCATTTGGCGGACAAACAAAACGGTAAATTCAGCACAAACTTGCCAAAAAAGACAAGTTTTTTTTTGTTAAAAGTCGATAGAGATTTTACATTCTTACAGTCGCTGTTCCGTAAACCTATTTTAAATTTGCACGTGCATAAAAAACGGGTTATATTCTATAGTGCAACGTCCTGTAGATAGAAAAAAACATATATGTATTTATTAATATTTTTTTAAATATGTAAATGATTCTTTCGCATTTATAATATCATTCAGATTGGAACAAAATCTTAACTGAACTTTTAAATTTTCCCATTGAAATGTGAAGTAAGTAAAGCACCATAAACTAATATATATTTTTTGATAATTGGTATTATTGTCTATTCGTTGTTTTGAGTTTTTACTTGAATTTGTATTTTTTTCATTATTATTTGAGTCAATCATTGAACTTCAAGTAAAATATTAAAATTTATATAAAACATATCTAACAAAGGTATCAACATAAATATATTAATTATATTTTATAGAGTTGACTTTTTATTACTTATTTTAAGGGGAGCTAGAGTATCGTAGCAATATTAAAACATTCTTTCGTTTGTATTGTGAATAAAGAAATAATGAAATATATGTAAATATAATTTGGGTTTCCTGAAAACACCGGCTAAAACTAACAGGTGAAACAAAAATTAAGGATGTAAAATAATTAAAATATAAATGTTCCGATACTTTACCTTCCTTTTAGATACCGTCACCGATTCATTATTATAAGATGACTTAAATGTAAACCTACTTTTCCTCGTTTAATAATTCAGTACTCCATTATGTACGAATATGAGTTATGTTTTCAAGGGAATATTTTTAGGTATATTCATTTACTTTGTCCAATTCAATAGGTCACATTCTTGTTTAAGAACAAATCCGTCTATTTGTATGCAAGTCATTAGTTTGTATTTGAGGTTAATGTGTATGTATGTAATAGTTCATAATGAATAACCACAGGAATACGTTTTCACAATGGCGTTTCGTGTGAGTTTCACAATATTATTGAAATAGACTAGTGCTTTAGTCAGATGTGCAAATAATACTTTTTGCATACTGAGCACAGCTAATATGCTGAGAAATATGTACTAAATGCAATTGCTGGTTTAGTAATAGATGAATTAGATTTTTTAATGAAATGAGAAATTGAGTGTAGAAAATAACGATTGCAGATAAATGCAATTAAATTGTTCAATATGATCAGTAAATAGAATTTATTGGGTTTTTATTGTGAAAGTGGATTTCGAAGCAGGAAATAAAAGTGCACTGGTTCAGGAAGTCAGTGTCTGGACTCCTTGACTTATTATACAAAACAACATCGTAAACTAACCGGTGAAACTACAATTAGGAATAAAGAAAATAAAAGATATTGGTGAATGTGTAGAACATAAATGGAATTCATATAAAATGAAATGATTTTTGTATAAGACTCTTGGCCACAAGTCTTGGGGATCAGATAGTAAATCATGACTTTTAAATAAAAAATTAAAACTTGATTTAAAATTTGGATCAATGTTTATTGCCATTATTTCCGATGTGATGTGATCATGTTTTAAAAAAATAATAAAAATATGATTCGGAACAATGTAATGGTATTTTTCACGGTTGAATAGTTGAAACGCCAAATCTTATAGTTGTAAATATCCAAAAATGAACGTATATAATCACTTTTTGTATGAAACTTAAAATATACATTAACGGGTTAATTTGAACCCTTGTAATAACTCCATGTTATGACTTTAAGCTTAATATTAAATTGGCTGTAATTTTGTTGTTAGTTGTTTTTGTATGTATAATAATTTTCCAGAATTTAACCATTTCTGTAAGTTATGGATCTTTATCATTCACTCAAGTGTACACATAATCATCGATATTTCTTTTCTATATCTTCTTCTAATGAATTTCTACATAGCTTTTTTATAATAATATAGTGGTTTTTTTTAAATCTATTCTTTCATTAACTTTCTCATTGTTATTTATACGCTTGAAATACGAAATTATAGAAAAAGGCTCCATTATTTATGTGGTTACTTTCACGAGTATAGGGAAAACGTGTGTTAGAATGTTTTGCATTTTGACCACAATTGGGTGGCCTTGTTTGAAAATCAAATAAAACTATCGATAAAATTAACGAGCCGATTCCGTTATTTGAAAGTCAATTAGTCAATGGCCAAATTTTATATGATCACTGACTTTAGGTACAGCAGTATAACTCCTGTGTAAGTATTAAGTAGTACCTGCAAAATGAGCACTAAGTAGATAATCACGAAATATTAAAATATTCACATAGAATTTCTCACGAAGCGGATCTCGCGTCGTGATCGAATAATACATATAATATTAAATATCCAAGGTCGGTTGCATTTTTAACCTACAAACACATCCCGCACTTAAAATAATTATATATATTATACAAAGCGAAGAGTTAGAGCTGTAAAAGTCTCAGGGGACCAATAAAATGTTATATAGCCGACTGTCTAAGATTCGCGAATGTCGTAAACTGTGTTTTTGCTTTATTCTTGTTGACCAGAAAATCTCATGTTTTTCTTTGGACGTATTTTATTGGGTCGACGTTTTTGAATTCGGGGTCGCATTTTTACACTTTACGACCGTGTTAAAAGTTTGCAAATGACTGTTGATATTTTATTTAAATATTTTTGGCACGATAATGTATGTGTATAATAAAATATGAGATGACACGACATGATTTTTTTAAATCAGTAAAATTTTAACTCAATGATGTCCAAAGATTTCTTATTATACAAATATTAATAATAAATCTTTATTAGAGGTTGGGTACGATCTTATGATATACATAATGTAACCATTAATTTTTTTATCTATCAATTTTTTACGTAATAGTAGGTATTTGTATTCAATAAAACACACAGTTTTAATTCATTCATTTATTTATTTAGAGAGAATTAATTATATCTATCGTTACATTACAAAAAAAACCATTTAGAGACTAAAATATTATTTAAAAAATGTACATACATAAATAATTAAATAGAAGAATTATCACAAATGTACATAAAATAAATAAGAAAAAGCTTTTAATAATTAATAAATTACAATAAATAATAATAAAACAATAGAATCTTGATTATCCAAACTATTTGAAATTAAAGATGAATCGTATGTAAATCAATTAAAAAGTCAGTTTAGTAATTCAAGGCGTTATTTAAAAATAAAATTTATTCTATAAAAAAAATATTTTTGTAAAAAATATGCAGTTATACTCATTATAACCCAAGTTGTATCTATATAAGAAGCTTATTTATAGATATATTATGGTGACAAATATTTACCATATATATATTTTAATCATTTAAAATTATATTAAAGGAGTTGTAAATTGAATAAAAACTAAAAAAAAATATTTATCTTCACTCTCTCCTTGTAACGCTTTTATGTTAGCTATCGATCTATCCATTTTTTTAAATAAGCAGCATATAGTGTCTTCAATTAATTTTATAATGTTCTGTGCTAATTTCATAATTGAATTTAATCAAAGTTGTTGAATTGCAGAGTGTGGGGTATTTTATGTATTTAACAAATTGGTGTTATGTTAATGTATAGAGGGATAGGAAGAGAAGGGTCACGGTTGAATGTAATGTGTTAATTAGAATTAGAAAGTTGTTATACGGAATATAAAGAGTATGTACATTGTGTAAGGATAAGCTTCCTTGTGGGAACACTGTCCTTTCTGCTGCTCTTATTGTCATGCTAATGCCACTTGCCACTAAACTTAATTACATTATACACTTTTAAGCCTTCCTTCCTTAAATGCTCTATTTTTTAGATCTATGTACACAAAACAAAACTTTTTCGATCACACTTATCCGATTTTGCATAATGGAACTCTTAACGAAGGGTAACACTTTCAAGCTGATTTAAATTAAAAAGGTACTTTGAAGTATTTTGAAGGAGACTTAGTTGTATTGTATCTTAAACGATTTGTACATAGTTGTAATTTTTTTTTTAAAGGACTTGAATTTGACCTTTTATTATTTTGTTTTAATTGCACAACTTTTGTTTATCCTGTAATCCGAACAAAAATATACTCTCTCTTTTCTATGTATAATTGGGGCAAAAATAAAATATATTTCATAATTTATCCACCCTTTAAACAATTCCATGATATCTAATATTCACGCAGACATGATTTCTGTGGTTTTATACTAATTATATAATACAAAAATGCAATAATAACTTGTTTTATCTTATTAAATTAGAATACTATAGTTAGCAGTTATATTAATTATTTAATTACTAGTATAGGATATTGTATCAAGGCGATTTTTTAAATATTGTCTACATCCTATCCTAAAAAAAATAAATGTATTTTTTGTGACTGTTCAATTACTGCTATGGAAGCTAAACCCCAATACCAGGTGATATAAATCCTGACAAGATGACAATAGTAACCTGTGTCTACTAATTAATGAAATTACTTTATCAAATTCTTCTATTTTACTTGTCTCTTGTTGCTGTGTGGTACATTTTTTAATTAATCAAATATTTTTTCATGTTTCGCTTCAGTATTTTGAGCGAACATTGAACTTAACCGCATTAATAATTGAATGTTAAGGTCAAAAATTTATAAATATGAAATATTTCTTTTATTGGTTTACTTGATAGCTGGTAATTTGGTTTTCTCATAGCGTAATCGTTAACCGTGTCGTTTCCTGTTCTGTGCACTCTACCATTATATTATAAGGGGGAATGCACTGTCTCCTATTTTATATAACAATCTTATAATAAATATATTTTTCTAAGAATGATATTTTAAATTTATGATGTATTGAAGTAGTTAGTCTATTAATTCTTAATATTACATACGTATACACATTGGTTGAATAAAATATCTTCTCAAGGCCCAGTGCCCCCAATGATATGATTAATAGCTCTCTTTGTCCAAAATATCCGCATATCTTATCGTATATATAAAGCACGATTATTCATGTATTCGATCACGATTGTTCGAGTGTGGTTCTTTTGGTTGAAAATAAAAACTAATTGACAAGGCAGAGGCGATTAGCCATGGCGGATCGATTGTCCCGTTCCACTTCTGACCTATCTTATTGTTTTCAAACATGAAGGAATTTTTGAAATAAATAAATAAAGCAAAAAGTATCACGTAGCACAGTAAGCACGTAGAGTGAGCTATGACACAGCTTTTTTGAAGAACAACATTTTCCCTTCAATCTAAGTACAGTTATATTATGTAGCCAACAGGCTTTTATAATATAAATAAAAATAATAAATGTTTTGAAAATTCAATAATACATTTGTTTTTTACGAGTTGTTGGGTTACTTTTGGAGTTAAATGTCGAAATTATGTAGGTGCATATTTTAAAATAGGATTTTTTTAAATATATATTTGCCATATTATCTTTTAAATGAAAAATATGTTCTTTTTTCCTAAAGCCACATTTACACGGGTTTTTACCAGTAGAGTTACTTTTCACATCTGTTTTAAATCAGCCTTAAAAACCGTAGAGAATCTGTAATGGAAGCAGTATTTTTTAGTGAAACTATATCTAAATATTATCAACCCACATAAGAGTTTTTTTTTTGTTGAGACCGGGATAATATAATATTTTTATTATACAATTTCTTTATTAAATAGATATAATTTATATATTACGTTTTGATACAATATGGTTAGATGTTACAATATTAAATTTATAGACTTAGTCCCTTACTTATTTTAATATGAAGTACAATCAATGGTAATTAAGATATCATTAAATAATTTATGGGAAAAAATACAAAAAACCCAATATTATAATATTGTTTCTATCAAAATTATCAAACGACACTTTGAGCTACAATGTAGTGTTGTTAACTAATTAATCCTTTCAATTACACTTATTCACGGGGATGAGAACTAGAATTTGTGATGACAGAGGCGGAACGTTGTGGATACGTGGACGCTACGTAGCCGGTAGGTGACGTTCTAATTTATGATTATTACTTTATTCTTCTTCGGGTTGTCAAGTCTATCCAGACAAGTTATACCATATAAATACCAAGCTGACCTCGCATTATGGAATGAATAGTTTTACTTGTCTGTAGCGTTGTATAGAATTCTTAGATTGAAATTTATTCAGTAGCTTCTGAAAGCGTTAACCTATGTATGTGTTGAATTTGAAAACGCGAAATAAATATATATTTTTGTAAAGCGAGACGTGGTAATCTGTTGGCATCAAATGCAGTATGGCATAGAATATATATACACATATGTGTTAAATGCAGTTTTATTACGCGCCACAGGGCAAACATTCTGCCGCTGGGTTGGTTCTGAAAGTATACTTCCACTACTCCCGATCCTGATGCTGAACTGGTGCTGAAGCCAGACCTGGCTTTTCAAAGAGTTTCCGCAAAAAGTATGCCACATTCAGGAGTTAATCGCTTTGAGCCTCGTATTCATGCACTGTATTTACTACGTGTTTAAGTCTCCACTTGATCGTTAACTCTTCTACTAAATATTACCAGGTATCTCGATACAATAATGGATGTATGTACACTTACAAGTCACGCTCATTTCCCATTACAAACATTGGTCACTTTCAATTTCTTCACAGCTTCACTCTGAAAGCGATTCGTCTCGATCGTTTAACTCGTACTTATGTATTTCTTTTTTCTTCACTCACTTCACTTTCTAATTACGTACGACCACATGTATGTATTGCCTTTCTATCGGAAGATTCACAAGTGAAAATAAAATTTACATGACCAAATATATCGATCAATTCAATCATCATAAATATAAGGTTAGGTTGTACAAGAAAAATACTAGTATTGTATAATTTCTTTATTAAAAAGATTGATACAATACACCTTATGTCCTTGGGTGTACATAATATTTAAAAATATATCAATTTTATGACAACCTATATAAAAAATAGATAAATAATAAATAATAATAAAACTACAAAAATAAGGATATTTTTAAAGTCCGCGATTTACCTTCTTGAAATTATTCAATTCTAATTAAAAATAATTATCAATAAAAATTGGATTACTTATATAAAAAAAATGTATTTAATAAATTTGAAATTGAAACTCTCATAAACAAATAAATTAGATGATTGATTTCGATGGCTTTCTTTGCAAACTTTACATTTTCTAAAATCATAATTAATATTCTTTTATGATTTTGATTCTTTTATGTAACCTATATTAAATAAAGGTACGTTTCTATTTATATTTTTTTTTCTAAACTTAAAAATATTTCCTACATTTCAGAATAAAAAATCCCACTAAATGAGTATTTGTTACGGAGTATGTGAAGAAAGCCGACGATGCGATAAAATTACGAATAAAAACTCAATTTTGTATCATTTATTGTTTATCAAAAAATTACTTAAGTTGTGTTTTGACAAAATATTTTTTTTTTTCAGGTAAGTTCACTGCTTTCATACTAATACAATACATGTTGTATGGTGAGTTTTTTAAATTAAAGTTTTAATCCAATAGAATTTCGACTGTGCCAAAAATGATAAAGGACGATTTTCATTTGGGTTGTTGTACAACTTTTGGAGGCGTAGTTGGTAACTTCGATATGGTGATTCGGATGCACTGTGTCTTCGATAACAAAGATATAAATCTTGATTTCTCTACTGTGTGTAAGATTTAGTATGAAGCGATCGTAAATATAGAAAATATATAAGAGGAAGAGGGAAAAGGAACAATGGCGATGTCACAAATGGCACTAGTGCATTTAGTTGCAAGTCTGGTTTCCTGAACTCTCAACCATTATGGCTTCTTCCTGACACCATTCCATGGAGAAAAGCTGTTGATTGGAAATGTTCTTTCAGAATATATTGCGAAGAGGAACATATATAAAATATTTCATTCACATAGTCTGCTTTAACTACTATGAGCTCCTATTCTGTATGCAGGGTTATAAAATTATATAAATATCGCTGAGGTTCGACCATTCTTGTATTGTATATTATTATAGAGTCTTTTGTGAGAAGCCATTCCTCCAGGAAACTATTTTCACCATCTAGAAAACACGTTCAAAGTTATGAATTTAAATTTAAATGTAAATATAACGCCTGAGTTATCGATATTGTGGTTGAATCAAATTATTATTTATAAGAGAAATCGATTATGTGCGTTATTGTGTGCAAATAGGAGTATCACAGGAGAGAAATTTCTGAAAGTGAATAGAAAACTATTATTAATTTTTAAATGAAAATACTCTATGGTAAGTATTGATGATATATTGTAGATATGTTAAATATGTTAAAAAAAAATAAAATTATACACCTTAACCTATATACTTAATAAAAGAACAATATTTTTTAATAAATTTATTGCACATAATAATTGATTTGATTGGTTATTACAACTTGGAGAACGGAAATAAAATTCCGATCGATAGTCTTGATCCAGGTTGACTCTGATTTCCTGGATTGCAAGACAAACACTAAGGCGATTATTAAGTCGATGACCTGTGTAACTAGTAATAGTTAAGATCACCGACAGACAATGAATTAACACGTTGTTGTGTCAAAAAAAAAATCAAAATTGTAAAAACCCTCTCAAAAGCACTATTTAAACATATATTTTACATTCAGTCAAAATTAAGTTTACAAGGCTTAGTATTTTTTTATTATAGTTGTGTTCGACTAATTATTAAAGATGACTTTGATATTAAAAGATGCAAGAGGACTCTTATTAAATCTGGTTGCTTATATTTGAATGTACAATGTTCTGTAATGAGCGGTTATTATTAAAATGAGTTAAGGTGAAGATATTATGACTTCTCTATGTTTACTAATCGACATCATATTATAGACTTTCTATTTACTCTAATCTATATGTTCCACTTGTAGTCTGAATTAACTGAATTTGTTTCAATTATAGTTAATATTTTGTGCATGAATTTTTTCACCTAATTAATCGTGACCAGTTTTAGCTGATCTCAAATTGATTTATTCATTATTTTTACTTGATAATTTGAGCGGATTATAATAGGATAAAAAATATCGGTTATCTCTTGTGTTGGAAAAAATAAACTCGTTATACCCGTACATGGAATGAAGCAAGCGTCTTTTTTGATGATTTTATCGCACATGTTTAACGGCTCTAAAACTGCACTAACGAGCATTAAATATACTTTTAAATTTATATTACTTTCAACACATCGATCACTCGTAATGTTGGTGTTTGCCAACGACACAATATTCCCAAATGAAAGTTGTCCAATATGGAAAAAAACTAGTAATTGCATTATTTTTTTGCTCTTCATCGGATGTAGGAAAAAATAATTTGGCACAATCTGAGATATTAGGCTTTCGTATTGAGTTATTTCGACAAAATTTCCCCAGGCGTTTTACAATAATTGAAATCAAAAGTGAACGGATTTGTCGAATTATTCATGCAACAATCGAAAATTCGCATCACGAACAAATGTTGCAGAATTATAATAGGACTATAAATCATTCTTTGGGAATTAAAAAATACGTATTTGGGTGTGGATGTTTTTATATGAGGCGGTGAAAGTGTTTCGTTTTCTCTGATATAAAAATATCGGCCTTGTTATTGTAAAATTGATACAAATATATCACGCATATAACTGTGAAATAAACCAATTTAAAAATAATATAATAAATCAAGACCGAATAGCGATCAATTTTTAAAACCCAATATGCGTACTTCTAGGTTGTAAAATTTAGAATGCGGTTCGACTTTTTACAGCGATCATATTTTTTATGTTAATTAATATATATTTAGCGTTAAGTTGCTTTTATAAACAAGATAATTTGTATTCAGTTTGAACATCGTTTTAGAAATATATTTTTTGCTATGGAATAAATTAATTATTATAATATTAGTTCTTATAAGCAAACATGCATATTCGCAATGGACAATTTTAAATGCCATATTTACAAAAAAGCCTGCCTATACAGAATGCAATTAAAAAATATTTTTTTGTTTCTTCATAATTAAAAATTAAAAAAAGCAATGTTCTCAAAAACTATAACAAACACAATACACACGTGACAGCTACTTGTACTTCACAGAAACAGCTGATTCCAAAATGGCGGCCCAAACTCCATCCTATAAGACGAAATATTTTAAATTTCTTTTTATAATAATTTTACTTATATTCTCAGTTACTTCAAATCCACCCTGTATAATAATTATGAATGAAAATGAGAGAACTTACAAAATACATTAAAATAATTCTTTTGCTCATAGCGATGTTAAAAATATGCAAATTTAATAGTTTGATTTGGCTTTGTATTAAAATGGTACATTAATTGTAAATTATTTATATTATAGATGTTTTTAGTCATTGTTGATGTTTTATGTAAACTTTGACTAAGCAGTTGAACTTATAACTGAATAACCTAGGAGAAAAATATTTTTATTTTACCTTTATGAAACTGAGATATTTGTTTATTATTATTATATGTGTGATTATAATTATACATAAAAATATCATTCAATTATTATAATAAAGTACTAAGTTTATTGGTTAGATTATGAAAAATAAGTCGTTTTTAAGTTAACTAACTATTTATTTAAAAAGACAGAATTTAATACACACAGATTACTAAACTGACCCCCCCAAAAAATAAACACTTTCATACTTTTTATTATGAAATGAGGTGGTAATAATTTGAAAGTTTTATCGAAGTGGTAAAAATTCACCATCGTTATTATGTCACAGTCTTAACGATTGCAATATTTCGTCAATTTCACGCACCGTCAGATATTACTTCAGTTATAGTGGTTAGTTGTAATCTGTAGTTATGTAATTACAACGAAGAACACACACACAATTACATTACATCGGACCTTATACTAATCCAATTTAGACACCATTCTACTTCTGCTTCGAGAAATTGCCCTTTTCTTAACCTAACACGTCCTGATTCTAGATAATACATAAAGAACAAAATAAATAACATCATTATGTGGCATGTGTAAGGCTGTGGAATTATCTGATATATTGAAATTAAATTATAAATGATTGATTTTTATCAGTATTATTTATTTGTATACGCTCCGACGCGACGCTCTTTTGAGAAGCTTGTTACAAATTTTGGTTTTTCTGAACACAAAAACGTGTTGATTAATTGTTTAATCAGTGATCTTAACTATTACTAGTTACACAGATTACCGACTTAATAATCAGTATTTACCTTACAATACAGGAAATCAGAGTAATCCTGGATCAAGACGATCGATGGGGATTTTATTAATATTATTCCCGATCTCCCACTCGTAATAACCGATCAAATTATATATATTTTTTTTAGCGTGATTTATATCCATGACCACAGTATTTTGTCTATTCAGATCGTTCATATTTGAATTCTGACAAAATTAATTTTAATTTGTTTCCTTGAAACATGTTACTTGTTATACAATTGAATATGATTATCTTAATTTTATCTCAAAGAAATTAATATTTTTTTTATGATAGTATATATACATATATTAATTGATTACTTCTAGGTCAAAAATAATTAATCAACATAAGTACATATATTATAAAAAGTATCGTAGGCGACTTTTACTTGTACGTAATGATTTGTTGAATGGGAACATCGATTTTTCGACCTACCCACTTATTTTTATTTAATTTATTAGTATATTTGTGCGTTGAATGCCCCATTTTAGCTTTGCACGATTCAGTATGAGAGTAAATCGGATGAGCGATTTGAAATAGTCCGACCATACAAACTATTAAAGCTACTGAGGAACTTGAAATTGGATTATCTTTACCACACTGAAATACCTTTCTCACATTATACTCATATTAAATTTAAATTTAAGTCTCTGCGAAATGCTATTTGCTTGCCGCTCACATACTGAATACAAAAATAAGTAAATATTAATTTGAATTGAATAGTTTATGTGAAGACATATGACAATTTTCCAATGGTAGTTAAAATAGTGAAAGGTTTTATTAGAGAGAACGGTCGTTGCAAATCTCCATAGTAATTAGTCCTGCCACCATTGGAGCTGCATTAACTTCATTATTTCAAGCTTTTATTTTATCTTCCTACGAAGACTCGATTGAATTTCCCATTTTCGGGCCGGTTTTAATCGACAGAATTTGGAAGGCTCGCAAACTTTTTTTTAATATAATATTAAATTTTATCTTGGCGGATTAACTGTTGTCATACGAGCAACAAGTTTTCTCATAAACGTAGCAAAGCTTTACGGTTTATTGACAGATTTCAAAAGTTCTCAATGGGAAACTTTTAGAAGTGTACCATTTGAAGTTGAAGTGTGTTTCACTTACTTACTTCTTGATATAAAATTGTGCTGGGTACTAAAAATATAACAATGTTTCTAAAAGATACTAAATTCGATTGTTCTTCTACCAATTTGCATTGAGTTTTCGAATTTTTTCCTTTGATACATCAATACTAAAAAAACTCTTAGTAAAATATTTATTAATATGCGTGTATAGTGTATTTTAAATTAGACACGTAGATGATTTATGGCGTTCATGGAACAGTCAGTATATCCAGATATATTATGTTGGATTTTGGCAGACCATATCTCTGTTTGTTTCCGTTCAAATGAATTTATTATATCCGAATAGTCGAGATCTATTACCTATTGCTTTACAAGCTCTTAAGTATTTTGATAACATCTTTAAATAAATAATAAAATAAGCCACACAAGCAATACACTTTTTATAATAGGTACCAAATGCATAGTATGTGTTTGTATTATATTAGGATATTTTCAGTTGCTAATTTTTATTTTTAATGATGTATTATTATTATGTATTAAATATTAATTTAGTATATCATTAAAATATCCATTTTGAGACATTGTATAAATTTGAATTAAATTTAATGTTATTTTTCCGTGTGGCAACACAAATAAAGTTCAATGATAAGAGCCTTTTTTTTCCTTAAACCTTTCTTTTACTTAAAAATTCCATTAAACATAAATATTGGTCCTTTCATTTTAATGTACATATATGTGTATAATATAGAGTCAATTAGAAATCTTGGTATCACTGCTTTATTGGTTGGATTAATTAGTTAGAAGTAGGTTTCCATAATATATCGCTAGTCAAGAGCATTAAGATAATATGTCATCATTTTAGAAATTGGAGTTTATGTGTTTTATAAAGTTAAAAAAATATTATACTAGATGGGCTTTAAATAATTGAGAATATATATTTTAATTTTATAATTTTCACATTTTGGATTACCCGTTATTATTAACCTAATTTCTTATATTTAATAATTATAAGCTGCTGTTAGTTTTTAGCTTAAACGAATATCAAACCACGTAACATTTTTTTAGCTTAAAAAGTGTGATTTGAATAATTTATTTCATAGTATTTTTTACGTGAGAGTGTATTGGTATTTGCAGTTGTGAAATATGAACTGTCACTGTGTACATAACAGTTTGTTGAAATAAAATTAAAAAGAGTACTTTTTATGGTAGGCTTTGCATCAATAGAAAGTCGGTGAATTTACGACCCCTCGGACATGCAAATCGTTCATATGCAGATTTTTTACTCAACCTCCATCCATAAACAAGTGCTCTTCAATCTGAGACTAATAAAAATTAAAATTGTATATACTAGTGCCATGATTTAATTTAATAAAGTGAGTGTGTGTGGTTATTTTACTGTTCAAAGGTGCACTTGCTTTAGTGAACCTTCAAATATTTATTATAAAATGTTTTAACGTCCACATGCGGAACGAATTTTGCTTGGTAAATATTTTCCGATACTATTTCTCAGAGCAAAGCAACTATTTCAAAATAATGTTTTCATAAGTTCTTTTCATACTCGAATATACCCCATGGCATACTTCATACAATTTGAATGAAATTTTTGTATAAGAAGAAAAGATTCACAAGATATGTTTTTATTTAAAAATATATATGCTACTATATATTTTTAATAATATAATTTATTAAACTATCATTTGTAGGTTGAATTATTAGGAATCCTATAATGCCTATCGAACGTTGTAAAGTAATATTCGTTATAAAAAATATGGATGTTTTATGGCTTATTACAGTGTGATTTTTGTGTAATCGGTTTATGAACATTTCTGACTGCGATTACGTAATTTGGACAACACTTTTAATGTAAAATTTTTGGTATCAGATAACGAGCACTTATTTAGATTGCAAATTAGTAAAAATAAGCGATATTTTACGTTTTTCAATTTGGATTGAGAACATATTCCAATCACACACCGTATTTAAAAAAAAATCTACACAATATTATAAAATTATTGAATGTATGTCTAATGTAAAATGAAATTTAAAGCATCGAATAATAATCATTGTTTATTTGTTTGATGCATTTGATATATCGTAAAGAGGAAAGTGGAATGATATGTTGAATACATCTCCTGTTTTCCCTTGTTTCGAATGAGAGCTTCTCGTAATCCTGAAAAACTGGTATTGTAATCGTGACGACTTTGAAACTGAAGGCTTTTTATGCCGTGTCAGCGTTTTAATGTTTAGCAAAAAAAGGCCCATATCATAATATCCCTTTCACACATCGTTTCTATTTATTTTCAGAGTATACAAGACGTAAAGAATTAAAATTACACCAAAGTTTTATTTTATATTAAAATATCTTATATCGGAATTGAAACTTGATAACTACATAAATTCGATTTTTCAGTACAGAGTTTACCCTTTTTATTTATACTGTTGTGTAGAGAAGATCTAATTAAAAAAACTCATCGGCTATTGTAACTTTGGGAATAATATTCATAAAATCACAATCGATCATTTTTTAATTTTGATTTTGAGGGTTTTTTTTTGCAAATTTGGTTCTTTAGACACAACGTTTCAACTTATTATTATTTAATAATTACCACAGTATTTATCTTACAATACAGAAAATCAGCATGAACCTGTATCAAGACGATCGATCGGGATTTTATTAATATTATTTCCGATCTTCCAGTCGTACTAACCGATCAAATATATTTTCTTTATAGCGGCATTTGAACCCATGACCACATTATTTGTAGTTACGCCCCTTATCCCCTGAGCTATTAGTCGAATTGGAATGTATGCTTTGATGATATTAATAATTTAAAAACCCCTTTTAAAAATTATTGATATCTTCAGATCCCGATTATATCTCTCAGTCGTAACAACCAATCCAATATTTTTTTAACTTGAGAAATACAATCGTATAAAAGGATATACATTGATATCTGAAATAGAAGTAGAAATACCCAGTACATTAATTGTGGATGTATTCAACTTCTAAAATAAATACTCAACGAAGGGCAATTAATACCTGGCTGAGTCTCGCACGAACGAGTATTCATTGTAAGCATTTTTTGTTGCAAAATTAGCATTCATTTCGTTTGAAATACACGTCTGGGCATTTCGATACAATATAGGAATTTGTGTTGGGAATACGGGAAAAAGAGATTGTTGTTTATTCAGTGTTTAATTTCTTCGGGGTGCAATAAATAAGGGCGGCTTCAGCCATGGTGGTATTCAGCCCCTGTCTGTTTGCAAAGCACTGATCCATACTTTTGGAACATAGAACCTGATTTATTTAAATACTTGAAATATAGTGACATTTTCATAATACCCAAGCAGAGGGCGAGCGAAAAATATCAACCCCAACCAAAAGTATTCCATTATAATATTCATTTAACACCTCATAATCTAATTACACACTTCAAATACAAGACGGAAGACTTAGAAGTTCGTAAATTTAAATTAATATTCCCACTATTTAATTGATCTTGAAAACATACAAATATCGATTTATTATTGGATTAAAAAGATTAGCAAACGGATTATTTGTTTAATAAAGCCCTGATTTTATTAACATAACAAGATTACGATAACCTACATACTATTTAAATATGTTAAATGAAAATAATTATTATGTACCCGATATAACCAAATTAGTGTTACGTGAATAATGTTATAATGTATTTTAGAAGCCTTTTGTGGGGTTTCTCTTGTTTGTATTGTATGTAGGATGAATGCGTAAACAAAACGATGGCTTCTTTAGAAAATCAGGTCAAAATTTAAGTAATTATAATATTTACACTATGCATTTATGATAATAGTTTATTAACGTATACAATTATATAATTTATAACTTGCCGCTTATCTTCCGCTCATGCACTCTTATTAAGGGTTTATTTCCTTAAGGCGTTTGTATTTTCCTCGATTTAATGAGAATTATAATAATATTATAAACCTTGCAAATGGTGTAGAATGGAAGTTCTTGGTCTCAGAGACACGACCTCATTTGTACTTGTCATGATGCAACGTAAATTGAAAATTTTCACCATATAAACTCTTGTCAACTTGATGCTCTTAACATTACTGTTAGTAAAAAAATAAGGTTTAACTTATTGCTATTATATTCAAATTGAAGTCTGTTTATGATTTGTTCCTAAACGTTAAACGTATCGGAGCTTCATCTCTGATTTAATGTGTTATTTTAGGGTAATAAATTCGAGCGCACACAATATTGAATATTATTATAATAAAATAGTCTCTTTTAAATTAAATGATGTATTTAAATATATACAGAGTGGATCAAAATTAACTGAAAATATTTGAAAGGGTGGTAGCGGATCGTAAATTTAAGCGAAAAATACTATTAAATATTAATTTCGTATTTAAAATACACACGCGAAAGTCACTACCGAGTACTTTACAGAAACAGCTGATTCCAAGATGGTGGCCCAAGCTCGATTCCAAAAGCACTATTAATATTTTTAATTCTTAATTAATAATATACATTTTCTTATATTTAATATATTTTTTTCACATATTTTTGAGATACTCTTCAGGTCCTCAAATATTATCAGTTAATTCAAGTCCACCCTGTACAAATACTATAATTGGGTATTTACTGGAGCATTTATAATCTTTTGAATATAATAATTAAATGTATCATATTTTAAACAAAAACCTTTTTTATTTCAAATAAAACCTTTTAAAAATGACACAAATAAAATATTAAAACTTTGATCGAAAATGGATTAATTTCAAATTAAAAGAGTTATTTGAAGTGAACTTGTTAAGCAGCCTCTGTTTATATTGATTTAATTAAACATTTATTTTTAAATATTATTTTGTTTATTTAGGCAATAAATTTAAATATCAAACCTTTTACGCAACCGCCAATTATGCATTTTTTTAAATTTTCTCTTTGTATAACTTAAGTTTATTCTGTCATAGTTAACTTGGTTAGATAATATTAGGTTTATAGTTAAATAGTTATATTGTAGGGCTTTAATAATGCCGAGTTTGTTAGTCTTGAAGTTGAGCGGGTGTATATTGGTTGGTGGGTAAAGTGTGATCGATGTGTTGAAAGTAATATAAATTTAAAAGTATATTTAATGCTCGTTAGTGCAGTTTAGAGCCGTTAAACATGTGCGATAAAATCATCAAAAGACATACCATTCCATGTACGAATTTATAACGAGTTTATTTTTTCAACACAAAGAAGATAACCGATGTTTATCCTATTATAATCCACTCAAATATCAAGTAAAAACCATGAATAAATCAATTTGAGATCAGCTAAAACTGGTCACGATTAATTAGGTGAAAAAAATTCATGCAAATATTAACTATAATTGAAACAAATTAAAATTAATTTTGTCAGAATTCAAATATGAACGATCTAGACAGACAAAATACATGTCCATGGATATAAATCACGCTAAAAAAAATATATAATTTGATCAGTTGTACAGTGGGAGATCGGGAATAATATTAATAAAATCCCCCATCGATCGTCTTGATCAG
Organism: Agraylea sexmaculata; assembly: GCA_022606485.1. Classification (NCBI taxonomy): domain Eukaryota; kingdom Metazoa; phylum Arthropoda; class Insecta; order Trichoptera; family Hydroptilidae; genus Agraylea; species Agraylea sexmaculata. The sequence continues at coordinate 3,851 of JAGTTH010004269.1, read as the reverse complement.
GATTACTCTGATTTCCTGTATTGTAAGGTAAATGCTGATTATTAAGTCGGTAGTATTGTAACTAGTAATAGTTAAGATCACTGATTAAACAATTAATCAACACGTTTTTGTGTTCAGAAAAACCAAAATTTGTAACAAGCTTCTCAAAAGAGCGTCGGGGCGTATACAAATAACTAATACTGATAAAAATCAATCATATATAATTTAATTTCAATATATCAGATAATTCCACAGCCTTACACAGGCCACATAATGATTTTATTTATTTTGTTCTTTATGTATTATCTAGAATCAGGACGTGTTAGGTTAAGAAAGGGGCAATTTCTCGAAGCAGAAGTAGAGTGGTGTCTAAATTGGATTAGTATAAGGTCCGATGTAATGTAATTGTGTGTGTGTTCTTCGTTGTAATTACATAACTACAGATTACAACTAACCACTATAACTGAAGTAATATCTGACGGTGCGTGAAATTGACGAAATATTGCAATCGTTAAGACTGTGACATAATAACGATGGTGAATTTTTACCACTTCGATAAAACTTTCAAATTATTACCACCTCATTTCATAATAAAAAGTATGAAAGTGTTTATTTTTTGGGGGGGTCAGTTTAGTAATCTGTGTGTATTAAATTCTGTCTTTTTAAATAAATGGTTATTTAACTTAAAAACGACTTATTTTTCATAATCTAACCAATAAACTTAGTACTTTATTATAATAATTGAATGATATTTTTATGTATAATTATAATCACACATATAATAATAATAAACAAATATCTCAGTTTCATAAAGGTAAAATAAAAATATTTTCTCCTAGGTTATTCAGTTATAAGTTCAACTGCTTAGTCAAGTTTACATAAAAAACATCAACAATGACAAAACATCTATAATATAAATAATTTACAATTAATATACCATTTTAATACAAAGCCAAATCAAACTATTAAATTTGCATATTTTTAACATCTTATGAGCAAAATTATTTTAATGTATTTTTGTAAGTTCTCTCATTTTCTAAAATCATAATTAATATTCTTTTATGATTTTGATTCTTTTATGTAACCTATATTAAATAAAGGTACGTTTCTATTTATATTTTTTTTTCTAAACTTAAAAATATTTCCTACATTTCAGAATAAAAAATCCCACTAAATGAGTATTTGTTACGGAGTATGTGAAGAAAGCCGACGATGCGATAAAATTACGAATAAAAACTCAATTTTGTATCATTTATTGTTTATCAAAAAATTACTTAAGTTGTGTTTTGACTAAATATTTTTTTTTTCAGGTAAGTTCACTGCTTTCATACTAATACAATACATGTTGTATGGTGAGTTTTTTAAATTAAAGTTTTAATCCAATAGAATTTCGACTGTGCCAAAAATGATAAAGGACGATTTTCATTTGGGTTGTTGTACAACTTTTGGAGGCGTAGTTGGTAACTTCGATATGGTGATTCGGATGCACTGTGTCTTCGATAACAAAGATATAAATCTTGATTTCTCTACTGTGTGTAAGATTTAGTATGAAGCGATCGTAAATATAGAAAATATATAAGAGGAAGAGGGAAAAGGAACAATGGCGATGTCACAAATGGCACTAGTGCATTTAGTTGCAAGTCTGGTTTCCTGAACTCTCAACCATTATGGCTTCTTCCTGACACCATTCCATGGAGAAAAGCTGTTGATTGGAAATGTTCTTTCAGAATATATTGCGAAGAGGAACATATATAAAATATTTCATTCACATAGTCTGCTTTAACTACTATGAGCTCCTATTCTGTATGCAGGGTTATAAAATTATATAAATATCGCTGAGGTTCGACCATTCTTGTATTGTATATTATTATAGTCTTTTGTGAGAAGCCATTCCTCCAGGAAACTATATATATGAATTTAAATTTAAATGTAAATATAACGCCTGAGTTATCGATATTGTGGTTGAATCAAAATATTATTTATAAGAGAAATCGATTATGTGCGTTATTGTGTGCAAATAGGAGTATCACAGGAGAGAAATTTCTGAAAGTGAATAGAAAACTATTATTAATTTTTAAATGAAAATACTCTATGGTAAGTATTGATGATATATTGTAGATATGTTAAATATGTTAAAAAAAAATAAAATTATACACCTTAACCTATATACTTAATAAAAGAACAATATTTTTTAATAAATTTATTGCACATAATAATTGATTTGATTGGTTATTACAACTTGGAGAACGGAAATAAAATTCCGATCGATAGTCTTGATCCAGGTTGACTCTGATTTCCTGGATTGCAAGACAAACACTAAGGCGATTATTAAGTCGATGACCTGTGTAACTAGTAATAGTTAAGATCACCGACAGACAATGAATTAACACGTTGTTGTGTCAAAAAAAAAATCAAAATTGTAAAAACCCTCTCAAAAGCACTATTTAAACATATATTTTACATTCAGTCAAAATTAAGTTTACAAGGCTTAGTATTTTTTTATTATAGTTGTGTTCGACTAATTATTAAAGATGACTTTGATATTAAAAGATGCAAGAGGACTCTTATTAAATCTGGTTGCTTATATTTGAATGTACAATGTTCTGTAATGAGCGGTTATTATTAAAATGAGTTAAGGTGAAGATATTATGACTTCTCTATGTTTACTAATCGACATCATATTATAGACTTTCTATTTACTCTAATCTATATGTTCCACTTGTAGTCTGAATTAACTGAATTTGTTTCAATTATAGTTAATATTTTGTGCATGAATTTTTTCACCTAATTAATCGTGACCAGTTTTAGCTGATCTCAAATTGATTTATTCATTATTTTTACTTGATAATTTGAGCGGATTATAATAGGATAAAAAATATCGGTTATCTCTTGTGTTGGAAAAAATAAACTCGTTATACCCGTACATGGAATGAAGCAAGCGTCTTTTTTGATGATTTTATCGCACATGTTTAACGGCTCTAAAACTGCACTAACGAGCATTAAATATACTTTTAAATTTATATTACTTTCAACACATCGATCACTCGTAATGTTGGTGTTTGCCAACGACACAATATTCCCAAATGAAAGTTGTCCAATATGGAAAAAAACTAGTAATTGCATTATTTTTTTGCTGTTCATCGGATGTAGGAAAAAATAATTTGGCACTATCTGAGATATTAGGCTTTCGTATTGAGTTATTTTGACAAAATTTCCCCAGGCGTTTTACAATAATTGAAATCAAAAGTGAACGGATTTGTCGAATTATTCATGCAACAATCGAAAATTCGCATCACGAACAAATGTTGCAGAATTATAATAGGACTATAAATCATTCTTTGGGAATTAAAAAATACGTATTTGGGTGTGGATGTTTTTATATGAGGCGGTGAAAGTGTTTCGTTTTCTCTGATATAAAAATATCGGCCTTGTTATTGTAAAATTGATACAAATATATCACGCATATAACTGTGAAATAAACCAATTTAAAAATAATATAATAAATCAAGACCGAATAGCGATCAATTTTTAAAACCCAATATGCGTACTTCAAGGTTGTAAAATTTAGAATGCGGTTCGACTTTTTACAGCGATCATATTTTTTATGTTAATTAATATATATTTAGCGTTAAGTTGCTTTTATAAACAAGATAATTTGTATTCAGTTTGAACATCGTTTTAGAAATATATTTTTTGCTATGGAATAAATTAATTATTATAATATTAGTTCTTATAAGCAAACATGCATATTCGCAATGGACAATTTTAAATGCCATATTTACAAAAAAGCCTGCCTATACAGAATGCAATTAAAAAATATTTTTTTGTTTCTTCATAATTAAAAATTAAAAAAAGCAATGTTCTCAAAAACT